>CATKHJ010360802.1:0-20782 GCA_949750685.1 Vernicia montana | reverse complement strand
TCAATCCGATATAACACTTGAAACACACTTGGCTTAGATCGCGAAAAATTCACACATAATCTCATAGCATGGCAATCCTCATACATCATCATTCATACTTACTACATATAAGGCTAATATACAGTTGGGGTATTACAATAATAAAGACACTAAATTTTACGTGGAAAAATCCCTAAATAAATTAAGGTACAAAACCACGGGCAAAAATAGAAGAATTTCACTATGAAAAATAATAGGAGTTATAACCTCTCTCTACACCATAAGGAGAAAACAACAACACTCTCTCTTGAAATAAGAAAAACACTCTCTATTACTTAGAGAATTTGGGATGATATACAAAAGGGAATGGAGCTTTCTTTTATAATGAAAGAAAATTCCTCATTTCCTTTACAAATCCGATGTGGGATTTGTGAAGAAACAAAAATTATATATATTTCAAAGCCACTTTTGTTGAAGTCATTTTTGTTGACATTAACTTTTTATACACCAAACTAATCATTGATTGATATTTTAGAATTTTATTACGAATATACTCATTATTTTACCCAAATTGTGTAGCTAAGTCTTTCCCTGTATTTAATAATGTTTTACAGTTTATGTCAAATATGTATTAGGAATCATGCTACTATTCTCCTCAAATTGTGGAATAATTGATAATTTTGGCCTGAAATTGTTGGTTTACTCTGTTTGGAAGCAGAGCTAAGTACAAGCAGTCATTGGATTAATTATGCGACAGAATTATGATGAGCACGGAATGAAGGACCAAGTCTAAAATCTGCAACCAAACAAGCACTTGCTGCTAAAACATTATTATTTTACACTGAAATTTATCTTAACTTGACCAGAAAGATAATTTAACACACATAGGCTAAACAAGAAAAAACAAGAACTTGACAGGGAAAGGCTAAAACTACATTCTCTATATTCCTCAAAACTACAATATAAATATACACTAATTATAATTAAAAACTTCATTTGCATTACTAATTTAATTTTTCTTTTGACTTGTACAAAAGCCGGCATTAATTTATAAAGAACTATTAGTATAGTTAGTGTAGAGTTTTGAGTAAAGGTATAGAAATGGCAGGTGGTGGTTATGGAGAACGTTCTTTGAAGGAGACTCCCACTTGGGCTGTTGCTCTTGTTTGTGCTGTTTTTGTTATCATTTCTATCATTATTGAACATGGTATTCATTCTCTTGCTCAGGTAAATTAATCATATTCTACTTTATTTTACTACAACATGTGCTAAGGTAAACTAGTGGAATTAAAGAAATCATATCCCTAAAATCGACCCCAATTAGTTTGGAATTAAGATTTAATGGAGTTGAAATTGAGTTCAGTTGAATATATATGTGAATTGGAAAGTATCCTAGGCTTTCATATTATTATTACTGTTATTGCTGAGAAAAATACTATATTGAAAATATTGATTGGAGGTTATTAAAATTTGTGTTTAATGTGAATTTCATATGTTCTAATTATAAAATATTTTTAAAAAATTAACAAATACTCTCAAACTACATACTTTTTTCAATATCTAAAAATAGTTTTTTTTTTTCTTTTCTGAAAAGTAGTTTCAATCTGAATGTCAAACCGAATTGAGAGAGGTTATTTTGCTTAGCTAGAATAATTTGTTTGCATGAATCAAGAATTGTTTTTGATTAATTCATTCACTTTCCCTTTTGATGACAGTGGTTTCAAAAGCGCCACAAGAAGGCTATGTCTGAGGCTTTGGAGAAAATCAAATCTGGTCTCTCTTTCACTCTCACTCACAAACCTCTTTTTAAAAAATATATATATACTTCGTTCTTTGATTTGAAAGTTTGACACTTGTAATGCAGAATTGATGCTACTAGGCTTCATATCTCTACTTATAACAATGGGTACAAAACCCATTTCTCAGATATGCATTCCTGAGAAAGCTGGTAATATAATGCTTCCATGCAAGGATGGAGCTAAGAAAAATTATGACAATGGTGGTAATGATAGAAGAAAATTATTATGGTATGCTGGAGATGCTATAAGGCATCGAGTACTTGCTGCAGCATCTGGTGGAGATGATTATTGTTCTAAGGATGTAAGATTACTCCATTCAATTAAGTCTTAAGGCCAGTTTGACATTACTATTGCAAATAACAGCTTTTAAGATAAAATAAAGAAGAATATTTTTAGACCAATGTACAATAGCGCCTAAAGTCGATTATTTGCAATAGTAATGCTGAACTAGCCCTTAATCTCAACCCATCCAGTTGGGGTTAGCCAGTTGATTATTTGCAATACTAATGCCGAACTAGCTCGTAATCTCAACGAATCGAGTTGGGGTTAGCCATATGGATTTCGACAATAAATTAATTTCACCATGAATTATGTTTTTGTGGATTGCAGGGTAAAGTACCATTGATTTCACAATCAGGAGTACACCAATTGCATATATTCATATTTGTGCTTGCTGTCTTTCATGTACTTTATAGTGTAGTCACAATTGCTCTAGCAAAGGCTAAGGTATAATATGAATACAATTATATTCTAGCAAAAACCAAATTGAAGGTCAAAGATTTTAATTTTTTGGCTTAAATGTTCTATAAATGATCCAAAAAAACAGATGAAGAAATGGAAAAAATGGGAATTGGAGACAACTTCTTTGGAGTATCAATTTACTAATGGTAATTGATCACATTTCAACTTCTATATTATATAAATATGTGAAAATTTTGAACTAATTAAGGTTAAGATTGAAGTAATAAACTAGAATTTCACATTTTTGTTGGTTTTGTAGATCCTTCAAGGTTTAGATTTACAAAACAAACATCTTTTGTTAGAAGGCATACAGGCTTGTCCACAACACCAGGTCTTAGATGGATAGTAAGATAAATTCCATAGCTATTCTATAACTTTCTTTCTTAGGAAAATGTTGGAAACTAAAAAAGTTGGTATTATGCAGGTGGCATTTTTCAGGCAGTTCTTTGCTTCTGTAACAAAGGTTGATTATCTGACAATGCGACACGGATTCATCAATGTAAGGTTTATATTTATTAAAATTTTGTTAAATAATCCTTGAACACATTATTTTATTGGGATATTTATTTATTTATTTATTTTTATCAGAGTACCAAGCTATAATTTTTTGGCCTAATTTATCATATTGAAGTAAAATATGGGATATAATAAAAATATTTTGCAGGCTCATTTTGTTCCAAACAGCAAATTCAATTTCCATAAGTACATCAAGAGATCAATGGAAGATGATTTCAAGGTGGTTGTTGGTATCAGGTTGCTATTTAAATCTCTGTTTTTCTCTGCATTTCTTAGCGAATAGACGATCATTGTCATGGATGATTAGTGCGTACTAATCAAGATTTGTTCATTCATTTCACAGCATACCATTGTGGACCTGCTCTATTCTCTTTCAGCTTCTAAATATTGATGGTAATATTATATATATATATATTAGAATCTTCTTTTATTTTTATTTTTATTTTTTTCTAACAATAATTAAGAACTTCCATTTTTTTTTTCTTCTGCAGGATTGTATACACTTCTGTGGATACAATTCATACCACTAGTGGTAAGAAATATAACTTAATTACATACAATTCATACCACTTCTAATATATAATACATCTTTAATTTAATTATGAATACCAAATTAATTAGGGATTAAATCTATTTTGGAAATAGATACTTCTTATTGTTGGAGCAAAGCTAGAAATTATAATAATGGAAATGGCTCAGCATATCCAAGATAAAACTACTGTGGTGAAAGGAGTTCCTGTGGTCGAGCCTAGTAATAAGTACTTCTGGTTCAATCGCCCTGACATTATTCTTTTTTTAATACATTTCACTTTGTTCCAGGTAATTTTCATTTTCTGTTTTGTCAAGACAAATATACGTATAATTAAAGCTTGTTCTAAAAAAAAAAAAAAACAGTATTTTCAGTGCACAAGACCGCCTTTATTTTTGGTACAAAATTTTTTAGAAGGGATGGAGATTGTCAGGATTTGAATCCCTGAACTCCTGCAGCACGAGGTAGACACTCGAACACCAGACTATTATATCATGTGACCATTAGTTATTTCTATTTTGCAGAATGCATTCCAGATGGCTTACTTCTTATGGATATGGGTACTTAAATTAATCTAATTTTTATTTGCTTCGCAATCTACTACAGTCTTATAACAAATGAATAATAATTCTTTTGTCTTATGAAAAATAATTTCTTTGATGCAGTATGAGTTTGGATTAAAATCATGCTTCCATGAAAACTTGCCAGAACTTTTGACAAGGGTCATTTCTGGTGTAGTCCTGCAATTTTTATGTAGCTACATCACTTTTCCTCTCTATGCCTTAGTCACTCAGGTGTGTATACGACGTGTATACGACTAATGTCTGTCTCTAATGCAGGAAATTAGAGATTCAAACAATAAAAGTTCTTCCTGTTTAAGAATTTTCAATGAATAAAAAAAATATGTAGCGACTAGCGAACTACATATATAAAATATAAAATCATAGCTCTTGCAAAATTGCAGATGGGGTCTCACATGAAGAAGGCAATATTTGAAGAGCAAACAGCCGTAGCTTTGAAAAAATGGCAAAAGGCAGCAAAGGAGAGAAACAAGCAAAGGAAGCCTATAAAAGCAGCAGAAGAAGCATCATCTGGGTTGATGATGAGTCCAGATCAGAGTAGTACTCCAAGTAGAGGCACTTCCCCTATACATTTGCTTCACAAGTATAAAAACAACAACTCTGTAGACTTGGAAAGTGTTTTAAGTTATCCTAGAGCTTACTATTCTGAAACAGAATTATCAGAGACTGAAGGTCTTTCACCTCCCTCATTTGATGACCATGAACCCACAATACAAAACCATACTCAAGGAATTGTAGAGAATCATAGTGCTGATTTCTCTTTTGCTATGCATTAAACCCTATTTTGCAATTAAAAAAGTTAATTCCAACCTAAATGTCTAATCTTAAAAAAAATAAAAACCAAAATTTCGGCATATAAACATGTTCAATCATGTTATAAAGTAAAGATTCAGGATATGTTTATCAGTATTAGAATGGAATGTAATCAAATGCATTTTTAATGTAATATATTTAAAAATGCATTTGATTTTGTTACATTTCATTATGGGTTATCAAACATAATCTCAATTCAATAAAATTAAAACAGAAAGCAAGATAGGTTCTTCTTCTTCTTCTTGCCAAGCAATCCCTTCATGAGAACTAAAACATGGAACAAAAGTTAAGGCTTTGTACAATAAGTCAATATTAGGGATATCAAATTTGCTGATAATTCATTTCTTGAATCAACAAAGGTCAGATAATTATTCTCATAAATAATCAATAATTTTTTTTAACTTCTGTAATTACCATTGGAAGAAATAAAAAGCTTAGCCTTCTTCTAATTCTAACATATACACTCATATTCCACATTTTAGTCCAAATTAAATTGCTTCAAATTCAAGGGCGGACCTAGAATTTATATAGGGGGTGGGCTGAGCTTCAATAATTTTAAACTTCATATAAAAGGATGGGTTGAGCTTTAGTAATTTTGGGCTTCATAATACATATAAATTTTTTTTTTTTTGGGGAGCCCAGGTCAGCCCCCCTTGGGTCCTCCATTGTCCACATTATAATTTTGAGTAAATTACATCTCATACGGTATTTTTTTTTTGTTTCTTTCATTTTTATGGTCTCTTTTTATTTTATACAATTTTATGGTCTCCCAATATCTTTTTCATGGTTTCTTCCTTCCTTTCTTTCATTTTTATAGTTTTTTTGCTTTTTTATTCTTTCACTCTTTGGTCATTACTCTCTTCATTTACCGCCACCGCTGCCACTCTCTGATTTGAACAACTCTTCATATATATCCTCAACATCTCTAGGCTTGAATCCGAATGAAGGATTAGAATATTGATGTTGTCTCTGATGATAATAATGTCTAGAAGATGAAGATGAAGCCGAAGACAAAGGCGGTGGGAATTGACCGGATTTCAAAGCTTCTTCACCATACAAATCATAGATTTGTCGTTTTTGCGGATCACTAAGTACATCAACCACCTTGTTTGACAACACAAAAAACCACCTTCAACCCCATTTTCATCCCTCCCTAAGAAAAACTTGAATTCACACAATTAGCCCATGCCAATCCCAAAGCTGGACAAACTCTCCTCTCTCATATGTTTAATACCCACGGAGATGGAGGATAGAGGGAGGATAACTAGTGATTATAATGGGACTAGTCATTGTCTCAATAAGTACTTTGTTGATGGATTTTATAGCCTAGTTTCTTTATGGCTAATATTATAGTGTTGTGAGCTATATAGAGGAAACCTACCAACTTTAACATATTCACCAATATGTAGCTACAAACTAACCCTGCAACTTCTAGGACTAGACTACACATTTATGACATGATATAACGGGAGAGACTTTTCTTTTTCTTGTTTCATTTACCAACCCTACACTAGTTTTGCCTCACTTTTGCCTTTGGTAAAAAAGAATCTTAATAATAATGATAAATAAAAGTAATAAATAAATAAAGAATCACTAACACCCTATGTAAATTGAAGTAGCTAGGCTTCTCTAGCATTGCATCTAATGTTGAATAAACACATTTTTTTTTTTTGCTTTTTTTTTCTCGTGTAAATGAACTTGAAATTATTTACATATTTTATTAAATTTTGATAAAATTTAGTTCAAATATAATCAATTTCATATAATTAAAAGTATAAAATTATAAATGAATTTTCAATGACTTAACATAAAAATATGAAATCTTAATATTGATGCAATATCTTTTTTATGGATCATTTTTTTTTGAGTATTTTACACTTGTTAAATTGCACAAAGGCACCTATGATGGAGAATGCCCCTTCTATTATTTTCTTAAATGTATTTTCTACGAAATATATATCAAATATATAAGAAATATATATTAGTTATATAACAATTGTATATAAATGTATAGCAAATGTATATCAAATATTAAATATATACTAAAAATATACTAAATATATACGTAATGTATACCATATATATACAAAACATATACCAAATATATACCATTTTCTGAGCATGTTCTTTTTATGAACAAATTGAAAAAATATATCAAACATATATCATTTACTTAAAACAATATACCAAACATATACATAACATATACCATATATATACAAAACATATACCAAACATATACTATTTTCTGGGTCTATATACAAAACATATACCAAATATTTACTATTTTCTGGGTCTATTCTTTTTGTGAATAAACTAAAAAAAATATACCAAACATATATCATTTGTTCAAAACAATATACCAAACATATACGTAACATACACCATATATATACAAAACATATACCAAATATATACCATTTTCTAAGCATGTTCTTTTTATGAACAAATTGAAAAAATATACCAAACATATACCATTTGCTCAAAACAATATACCAAACATATACCTAACATATATAAAACATATACCAAACATATATTATTTTCTAGGTCTATTCTTTTTGTGAACAAACTGAAAAAATATACCAAACATATACCATTTGCTCAAAACAATATACCAAACATATACGTAACATATACCATATATATACAAAATATATACCAAATATATATCATTTTCTGTTGAAAAAATATACTAAACATTTACCAAATATATGTGAAATATATTGAAGTAGTTTTCAGATACTAAATGTATACCAAATTTTGATATACGTATACCATTTACTATTAGTTTATCATTTTAATTTTTTCAAATTTGCAATTTGTATCTTTAATATATACCTTCTTTTATTTATATTTTTAGTCTTGAATTGAAAATTTTGGGGCATGAATATTTATTAATTTTTGAATTGAATTTGAGATTCACATTCAACTACTTTATAATATAATATCACAAAAAAGAAGTATTAATAATATCAATAAGCTCAATAATTTTTAATAAAAAAAGAAACATAAAAATATAATAAAAATGATAGGGACAATGAGACGATTGGGCTACAGCTAGTCATTAGATAGATGGAGAGAGACATAGATGAGTAGCAGAAGAAAGAAATAAAAAAAAATTTAGAAAAAAAAAAAAAAAAAGCAAGCAAGTGAAGTGCCTCGTGGGTGGCAGGCATATTGGGCATCACGTGACCCACCATATATGATTAGACTTCTTAATTAATTAGTGGTCCCTACACAAAGCACACGATAAGCTATTAGGAAACTATTCATTTTACACATCACATAGCTTAGCCTAATAACCACATCACGTACAGCTCAGTGCAGAATTCGCTGCAAAAGTAAATAGAGCGTATAAATGTTATTTTTTGAACTGCACACGGTATGTTTGAAATTTTTTAATAAGCACCGTAAACATGATATTTTTTGGTTTTTTTTTTGTTATTTTTGAAATTTTCCCTATAATTTTTCATCACCCATATGTCAAAGTAAGTATATGTTCTGTCACACAAAGCAATCCATTACATGAACCGGTGAAATATAATTGATGAATCGGAAAGGAATTTGCCTTATTGAGTTTAGAGATGCATTGAGGACTGGTATGAATGGAATTGTTGGATTCAACCAACAACAAATCCCTATGATTAGAATAAGAACCGGATTACCATATGGAGTAGCTAAGTTGCTACTAATAACAAAAAGCATAGGGTTATGAGAAAACCTTTTCAAGAATATGTTTGCTAAAGCAATTTGGACAAGTATTAGACTATGCCAATCTTTGCAAATGCATGTGCAGTTTGGTAATGTCATTGATGAGTAGCTTTGAAAATAGGGCACTACTATGTGTCGCCAGGTGTGACAACTACAGTGTTGTCGCACCTGACACTGTTTCAAGGCACGTTTAGATGTCCCTAAATTATTATTACATAAAGCACATATAAAATTTAAAAAAAAAAAAAGAAAATTACATAAAATGAATGAATCACATCAAATCTAGTTATAAAATCTTTGAAAATCTAATTATAAAATATAATTGACTAGATACATAAATATAATAAGTTATATTCACATTATGTACCAAAAACAATTGCAGCGAAACAAGACCTTTGTACAGTGCCAAGTGCGAAGCTATCTTACCTAGTGAAACCTAGCTTTTTCGTTGAAAATATACAGCTCAGTATTTCCACCGACAATTCTAACAAAAAACTATTTCCTTTTCATCTATTGCGTTTCTTTAAGTACAAAACATATTTTAGTGTTGTCTCTCTTTATGAGAGTGTGTTGCCTGTAAGTTCTTGTTTTGTCTCTACTAGTGAGAGTTTGTTTATTGGTGTTGTTGTATAAACGTGTATTTGGAAGCTAAATAATAGAGGACAACTTTGCTAATTTATCACTGTCTAGAGAAGAGGGCGAGGAGATAGTACTTGAAGGGGAACATGAGAATAATGGAGAGGAGAGCTATGTCTGATAGGTCGATTCCTAACGGATCAGACTGTTAATTTCAATGCGATGAGGAATAGATTAGCCAGTTTATTGAGACTAGGGAGGGGCATTTGCATAAAGGAGCTTCCATCAGGGATATACCTTTTCAAATTTTTTCACATTATAGATTTGAAAAGTGTTGTAAAAATAAGAGTAATTTCTAACAGACTATGTCCCACAAATAAATAATATCAATTTATTATTCTTTTAAACTGAATACCATGGTTTTTGGATGAGCAAATATATGAATGTTGAAAACAAATTTGTTTTATAATAATGTTAGTTACTTGATTCTCTTAACAACCTGATTTTACTAAACATATTTTTCAAATTTATTGTTGGTACAACAGTTATAAAAGATCACATGCTTATTTATTTAAAAACATCTACACCAAAAATAATAAAAATTCTCTCCATCTTCTTTATTGTCTTCTTTTAATTATTTTAGATTGCTGGGTTATTTATTTTTATTTCCTTTGTTCCTGTTCTAGCTTTTTAGCTAAAGAGTCTGCTGAATCCTAGAGGATATTTGCATAAGGAAGAAATATCCTTAAGGACAATGTCCATAGTTCACACCTCAGACTTTTTGTTTAATATTTGTGTTATTTTTCCAAAAATCATAAGGATATTTAAAATAGAATCTAACACTGGAGACATTGTTCCTGCTACCATTGGAAGCACTATTCCTCCTACCAATATCGATAGTGTTGTTGCTATAGGAACTGTACCACCTAATTATGCTACTGCTCATAATCAAGCACCTGTTACTCCATTCGTCTTTGCCTTGCCTACTGCTTCCACTGCTCAATTCGCAAAGCCATTCCTAGATGTGTCCAAAGTTGAACTTTTCGATGGAAACAACTTCAAGAGATGGCAAGAAAGGGTTTTCTCCATTCTTGATGTTCATGGAGTCGCATTTGCTCTTATTGATCCTAAACCTACTGCAACTGAAACACAAAAGTTTCATAATTGGACATATGCAATTAAGGTATGTAGGCATACAATTATTAGTACTCTAATTAACGATTTATTTGATGTCTATTGTCCTTATAAAGAAGCTAAAGAAATGTGAGACTCCTTGATATCAAAATACACTGTTGAAGATGTGGGCAAGCAAAAATTCATAATTGAAAAATTCTATCGATGGGAGATGATTGACGACAAAGAAATTAAGGGACAAATCATTGAGTACCAAAAGCTGCTAGAAGACCTAAAGGGCGAAAATATCAATCTATAAGAGGAGTTTGTTGCTGGTTTGTTGATTGAGAAGCTACCACCTTCATGGAATGACTACAAACAATAATTGAAATACAAACACAAGCAAATGTCCTTGGCTGACCTTACTATGCACATTATCATTGAAGAAACTAATAGGAAAGAAGCCCAAACTGCCAAAGGGAAACAAATTGCCACCAATGCAAACCTGGTGCAAGATAAGCCACAACATAAAAGGTACTCACACAACAATAATTATAAACATGATTACAAGCCTAAAGCCACTAACCCTAATTTCAAAAAGAAAGGTACTTGTTTTGTGTGTGGAAAGCTAGGTCATCATGCACCTCAATACAGGCATAGGAAGAGAAATGACAACCTCCCAAACCAAAAGCAAATTTGGTTGAAGGAGAAGACATTATAGTTGCGGTCATTTCTCAACTCAATATGATTACTGATGTGAAAGAATGGGTGGTAGATTCGGGTGCCACTAGGCACATTTGTGCTAATAAAAATGTGTTTGCCTCCTATACTCCTGTAGGGGATGAAGATGAAGTGATTTACCTTGGTGACTCACGAACAACTCGTGTTTTGAGAAAAGGCAAAGTCCTCTTGAAACTCACATCTGGCAAGACCTTGGCTTTAAATGATGTATTACATGTTCCTACTATTAGAGCAAATTTGATTTCTATTGTTTTATTAGGAAAAGTTGGGGTTAAAGTTTCATTTGAATCTGATAAGATTGTGATGACCAAGAATAATGTTTTTGTGGGCAAAGGGTATTGTAATCATGGACTTTTTGTACTTAATGTTTCTGAAATAATCAATGAGAATGCATCTTCTTCTGCTTACTTAATTGACTCTAATGATTTGTGGCATGCTAGATTAGGTCATCTTAATGTTTCTTATATTAAGAAAATGCCATCACTTGGCTTAATTTCTAGCTTGAATTTTGCATGAATAAATAAATGTGAAATTTGTGCTAAGACTAAAACAACTAAAAAAACTTGTACATCTATTGAAAGGGAAACTGAGTTATTAAATTTAATTCACATAGATTTAGGTGATTTAAAACAAACTATGACTAGAGGAGGTAAAAAATATTATGTAACTTTCATAGATGATTTTTCTAGATATACAAAAGTATACTTGCTTAGAAATAAAGATGATGCATTTAATATGTTTTTATTATATAAAGCTAAAGTTGAAAATCATTTAAATAAGAAAATTAAAAGAGTTAGATTAGATAGAGGTGGTGAATATATTCTTTTTAATGATTATTGTGAAAAGGAAGGAATAATTCATGAAATTACTCCTCCTTACTCACTTGAATCAAATGGAGTAGCAGAAAGAAAAAAATAGAACTCTTAAAGAAATGATGAATGTCATGCTTGTTAGTAGTAATGCACCTAATAATTTATGGGGTGAAACCATTCTCTTTGCATGCCATTTACAAAATAGGATCTCTTATAAGAAAGCTGGTAAGACACCATATGAGTTGTGGAAATGTCATAAACCTAACTTGAAATATCTAAAAGTGTGGGGGTATCTTGCTAAGGTAATGCTACCTGATTCTAAGAAAAGAAAAATAGGATCTAGAACTTCTGATTGCATGTTCATTGGTTATGCTTAAAATAGTGCAGCATACATATTTCTAATATTGAAAAGTGAAATACTTGATTACAATACTATTTTTGAAACAAAGAATGCATAATTTTTTGAACATGTTTATCCTTTAATTGAAAAAATTTCTCATGCTTCTACTGCTAATGATGTTTTTGATACCTCTAATGAGGAGGAATTGAGAAGGAGTAAGAGACAAAGAAAAGAATTTTCTTTTGGAAATGATTTTTACACTTACTTGATAGATAATGATCCTTTGACTTATAATGATGCTATAACTTCTTCTAATGCACCCTTTTGGAAAAAAGCTATTAAAAAGAAAATTGATTCAATTTTGCAAAATCAAACTTGGAATTTAATTGATTTGCCTCTAGGAACAAAAACAATTGGCTGTAAATGGATTTTCAAAAGAAAATTTAAACCTGATGGATCTATTAACAAATATAAAACTAGACTAGTTGCTAAAGGTTTTACTCAAAAAGAAAATATTGACTATTTTGATACCTTTGCTTTTGTGACAAGAATTTCTTCAACATGTGCTTTGATTGCCTTAGCTTCAATTCATAAACTGTTTATACATAAAATAGATGTAAAGACTGCCTTTTTAAATGGAGAATTAGAAGAAGAAATTTACATAGTTCAACCTGAGGGTTCCATTACTCCTAGGTAAGAAAACAAAGTTTGTAAGTTGCTTAAATTCTTGTATAGATTAAAGCAAGCTCCTAAGAAGTGACATGAGAAATTTGATAAAACTATATTATATGATGGATTCTCTTCCAATGAAGTGGATAAATGTGTATATTCAAAAGTTGTTGACAATGAATGTGTAATCATTTGTTTTTATGTGGATGGCATGTTGATTTTTGGCACTAGCCTTGAAATAGTGCAAAGCACTAAGAATTTCCTAGATTCAAAATTTAACATGAAAGATTTGGTGAAACTAGTATTATATCAGGTATTAAAATCATAAGGAATGATAATGGCATTATGTTATCTCAAGAACATTATGTTGAGAAACTTCTTAGAAAGTTTGGAAATTTAAATGTGACATCTGTGAGTACTCCTTATGATGCTAACATGCATTTAAAGAAAAATCGTGATGATCCTATTGCTCAAACTGAGCATGCACATATTATTGGGAGTCTGTTGCATTTAATGAATTTCTCACGACCAGATTTAACATATGTTGTGTGTAGATTGGGCAAATATACACAAAATCCCAATCGTATTAAATTTAGTGGATATCCCGTTGTGTTAGAAGGATACAACGATGCTAACTGGATCTCTGATTCAGATGAGATAAAATCCACTAGTGGATATATATTTACCCTTGGTGGTGGTGCAATTACTTGGAAATCAATCAAACAAACTATTACCGCTGTTTGACCATGGAAGCTGAGTTTATAGCCTTAGAGTTGGCTAGCAATGAGGCAGAGTGGTTAAAGAACTTCTTAGCATAAATTTCATTAGGAATGAATCCAACTCCTTCAGTATCATTGCATTGTGATTGCCAAGCGGCAGAAAAATGGAAGTATATCCATTGATTATGTCAAGTCATAAGTGAATTTGGCCAATCCTTTGACTAAACCATTGTAACGAAAACAAATACTTGAAACATCGAGGGGAATGGGATTGAAGCCAACTTGGAAATTGGCATTTATAGGAACCCGACCTTTGTGATTGGAGATCCCATGAATAAGGTTCATATGGGTAATAACAAGTCATTTGTCAATTATGTTAGCACTATGTTTAATTTATGTCCCTCCTATAATGTGTGATTAGCGCTAAACTGCAACTTATGTGAGGTTGAGCGAAGCTCTTAATGTATTACATATCCCTTATGGGTGGTGTATTGAGTTGCAAAATACACTTGAAGTAATCACCAATATAAGTGTGGAGTGGGGCCGCTCCTATGAGGTTGTGGCTAAACCTCTAGAGCACTAATGAATAACCAGGCACGTGCACAACCTATTAGCACAAAACAAAGATGAACAAAGGAATTGTGAAGTATAGTGTGATTAATAAAATATTAGTTTACAATAAGAGTTATGGTTCGTAGAAGTTATAAACTTCACCAGTAACTTAGTAAACTATGTTTTATTTTTCTAAAATTTTGTTCATAGTCCCTAAGACACCAAATTTAATGCACTCATACTTGTGTGTTAACCCAACAAGTTTTCTATTTATAATTTTGAGCCTTTTAGAAATTAGTGGGGGATTGTTGTAAAAATAAGAGTAATTTCTAAAAGACTATGTCCCACAAATAAATAATGTCAATTTGTTATTCTTTTAAACTGAATACTATGATTTTTGGATGAGCAAATATATGAACGTTGAAAACAAATTTGTTTTTTTAATAATGTTAGTTGCTTGATTCTCTTAACAACCTTATTTTACTTAACATATTTTTCGAATTTATTGTTGGTACAACAACTATAAAAGACCACCTACTCATTTATTTAAAAACATCTACACAAAAAATAATATACATTCTCTCCATCTTCTTTACTGTCTTCTTTCAATTATTTTAGATTGCTGGGTTATTTATTTTTATTTCCTTTGTTCATGTTCTAGCTTTTGAGCTAAAGAGTCTATTGAATCCTGGAGGATATTTGCATAAGGAAGAAATATCCATAAGGACAGTGTCCTTAATTCATGCCTTAGACTTTTTGTTTAATATCTGTGTTATTTTTCAACAAAAAGAGTTCTAGATGGGGGGCCCTGGACTTTCGATAACCATCTCCTTCTATTGTGCCAAATTCAGAATGAAGAAATACCATCACATGTTGCTATTAATCGTGTCGATTTTTGAGTTCAAATACATGATTTGCCAGTGGGTTTCATGTCTGTTCAGGTAGGCCAGCAACTTGGAGATTTCATTGGGCAGTATTTGGACTATATGATCATATTACTAACACTAGATTTTGGAAATCATACATGAGAATTCAGGTTCGTGTGGATGTTAGAGAACCATTAAAGCGGTGGAAGAAGGTTAGGAAGCCCAAAAGAGACTGGTCAGTTGCACATTTCAAATATGAGAGGCTTGGGGTGTTTTGCTATATCTGTGGTGTATTAGGACACACAAATAGCTATTGTGAGCAAATTTTCACAAAGCCAGAAGCCGATATCAAATGGGAATGGGGAGACTGGCTGAAGGCTCCGACACAGTGGGGAGGTGACTAGAGTTGGGCTTTTTATTTAATTATGTGAAAAAAATATATATTTCCTTAGGTATTTTTTATGGTTATTTTGTTTTTAATAAAGTAAATCTACTTTATTTTACTTTACGAAAAAAAATGATTTTTTTATGAAAAATCATAATTTTTTTTATTTTTTGTAAATTAAATTATTTTTTCGTAATTTTTCTTAGTTGTGAAAAAAGTTCTAATTTTACGAAAAATTTCCTAAATTAATAAAAAAATAATTTTATTAATTAACTTTACGAAACTAATTTTATGAAATTGATGAAATGAAGTAGAAAAATAATTTTGATAATTAACTTTACGAAATTAATAAAATAATTTCATTAATTAACTTTATGAAATTAACAAAATAATTTCATTAATTAACTTTACGAAATGAATGAAATTAATGAAATAAAATAAAATTAATAAAATTATTTTTTCTTTTTCGTTAATTTAAGAATTTATTTTTAAAGTTTTTGTTTTGCACAAAATAAATTATATTTTTGTAAAATTAAATTTTTTCGCAATTAAAAAGAATTACGAAAAATTAGTTTTACTTACGAAAAAATATAAGAGAATTGTGATTTTTCATAAGAAAACTATTTTTTTCGTAATTACGAAATTATTTTTCTTTTTTTGTTAATTTATGATTTTTTTTTACATAAAATAAGTTATATTTTCGTAAAATTAAAACTTTTTTAGCAATAAAAAAGAATTACGAAAAAATAGTTTAATTTATGAAAAAAATATAAAAAGATTATGATTTTTCGTAAAATAGCAATTTTTTTTTTTGTAATGGTCAATAAAATAAAGTAAATTTACTTTGTTAAAAATAAAGTAACCATAGAAAACACCTATTTCCTTATATAAGCTAGTTGGAAAAATATTTCCCCAACTATGCTTTTTTGTGCCAGGTGGACATGCGTTGAAAATTCAACACACAAAATCGCCACTCTAACTGACGATATTGTCTTATATTTTTTTTTATTATTATTTTAGCAAAGTCGTCAGTTAAACTGGCGACCTTGTATTTTGTACTATAGCCTCCATTGAGGTTATTGTAATACCACAAATATTCATATATGAGTTTTCAATTGGTAACATGTGTTTATTGGGTAGTATTTGATTGAGTATTGGTACATTTACATTGATTTCTTTATTGTATTAGAAATTGAGCTAGTGGAAGATGGGTCCCACATTCCACTAACCCAATTTTCATATGCTTTGACTAGGTTCATTTAACCTAGTCACTTTACCATCATTTTCCTTATTTCTCTAAAATCTCTCAAGAGCAAAAAGCTTTCATTCTTCTCATTCTTCTCCTTCTACATTGTCAAGAGTGAATCTCCATTACAGAGACAAGCTTTAAAGGTAATAATCTAAACTATTTTCTTTAGATCTTGTATTATTTGTTGTTGATTTGGGTATTCATTTTCTTCTTATTCTTCTTCTTCTCTTTTCTTTGATTTACCCAAATGGGTTTTTAAAGAGGGAATTCCTTTGAGAAAAATGTCATTGAATGATGATTTGTAAACATGAATTGGGGGATGTTGAGTGTATGAAAATGAATTTCCAAAAAGGGATTTCAAAACTTTCCCACTTTTGATGATAAAGGGTTTGATCTAATGTGTTTTTAGAATCCTTTGTTGATTCTGTGTTTTGATTGATGAAAGGAGTTAAAGTATGAGTCCATTGCATGATATAAAAGTTGATTTTATGGATTTAGTCTTGGGTGTGAAGATTTGGGCCTTCTCTCCCCAATCCTTTAAAGATTTTGCCAGAAATCCAACCCAATGAGTGGTACGGGCAGGGGTACGCCCGTATTTCTGGGCGTACCCTTCATTCTGGATGGCAGCCTTAAGGTAAGTCCAAGGGTTTGCCCGTACCTTTGGGCATACCAATGCTACTGGAAGTTCCCCTTAGGGTACAGGCAGGGGTATGCTCGTACCCCTGGGTGTACCATTTATGGGTGATAAATTTCAGCACACCCTTATTTCTATAGTTAGCATGCTAGATTGATAGATATATAAGACCTAGATGAGTTATGATTGGAAAGAATTGAATTGTTGATATTTCTATTTGGGTTTCTATAGATTCTCATAGAGGTTCAAGAAGAGATGATGATGGAGGATGTGATCATCACATTTGTTTGCTCTAGGGATTGATTCAAGATTATTTTGGATATAGCATTGTCAAGGTGAGTGATACTTATACTATTATGATTGTGTTTTGAACCATGGGGCATTATTGCCTAATCTTTCATGAACTACCAAATGTTTATTGATTATTGTTTGAATATCCTTTTTGTGATATCAACTTCATTGTATTCATGAACCATGATTGAATCAAGACCATGCTTATTGTATGACTATGATGTGAACCTCTAAAGAACTAATGCATGACTATGAACCATGATTCATGATTCCTTATTGTATAAATTCCATGACCATGAGCCAAGCAGAAAATCCCAACTCTGATGTGGGGCAAGACATCAGGCATTGTGCACAATGTACTCCAATGGATAGAGTAAAGTATTCATGCCTTGGCTAGGAAGGGCTATGGTGTCCTAGCCGTGAGATCTGATCAATCTTGCGCAAAGATGAGGGTATGCTCAGTTAAGAAGAGCCTCTACTTAGGGGTGACCAAAACCAAACCGGAACCGGCCAAATAAAACTGAAACCAAAACTATTTTTTGGTTATGGTTTCGGTTTGTAACCGAAACCATGAGGAGCTTGGTTTTGGTTTCAGTTTCTATTAAAAACTGGATCAAAAACCAAAATCTCCGGTTTCAAACTGAAACCGACGATTCAGTTAAACCGGTCATACAGTTATATTTTAATAAATTAATATAAATATTAAGTGCAAGCTTTTTTTAATATACAATTATATTTTAATAAATTTTATTGTTTATTATATGTTAAATTATTTCATTATGTTATATTAATTTTTTAATCAAAATTAATGTAATAAAGTAATCGGTTCGAAACTAGTTTTAGACCATAAAAAAGAAACCGGTTTCAAACCAAAACCAAAACTAAAATTGGTCGGTTCTAAACCAAAATCGAAACCGTAAATATCGGTTATGGTTTCGGTTTGAACATTTTATTAAACCAAAACCGCCGGTTCCAAACCGAAACCAACGGTTTGGTTAAACCGGCCATGCCTACCTCTACCTCCTATGTTCATGATCGAATATGTTCTATGTCTCAGTTCTTGGTAATGCCTAAATGACATATACTCATTCTCATGGGAAACGTTAAGACATATGAACCTCTATTCAAGTTATTGTTATTTTTGCTAAAGTATGACATGTACATGATGAATGAAACCCATGATTTATTGATATTGAATATGTTATTTATTGTTAATGAACATAATCGCTTGATGTTATTAAATCGATTGGTTATTGTTATTGTATGAACCATGAATCCTTCTTGTAGGCCATTCTTGAAACACCAAGTCTCACAAGTATGATAGTATAATAATTACTCACTGCTTTTATCTCATTAGTGATTCCATTTTTCAGGTGAGCTATAGTTTATCAGTTAAGTTTCCAAGGCATTCTTCTTCTCCAGTCCTTAGAAACTTTGGTGATCAATGTAAAGCTCAATTCCTTTATTTTTGATTAATTGTATGGATAATGATGATTCAAACCTTTAGATGCTTTATGGTAAATGTATGAAGGATAAGTGTATTGAAGGTACATGTAATGAATTAATATTCTTTTGGCCTTTAAGGCTTTGATTCATGAATGATGTAATATGCTAGATGACTTAAGATATGATTATTGATGAACATGAAGTGTGAATGCAAATAATGAATATGAATCAAGCATGATTGTCAGGTTTAGATCTTGGGAGATTGTAATTGATTGGATTGCAGGATATTAATAGATGATTGTATGTCAAGGTTCCTACGGGTTTTCGGTGGCCTTATGCCTACCTATGCCCTAGGATCATTACGGCTCGAAAGTCGAGTCATGACAAGGTTGGTATCAAAGCATAAGCTAAATTCTAGAGTAGACTCTAATAAGCTGTATGAGTAGTATAGAATAAGAATTACTATGAAGCATAGGAAATTTCTCATGTCAATTGAAGTCATTGTTATATGAAATTCCGCATTATCCTTATGTGTTAAGAATTCTTATATAAGTTTACATGTTATCGTATAAATGCCACCAAGAAGAGGACGCCCTCTTCTTCATAGGGGACCACTTCATCTCAGAAGGAGAGCGGCATCTGATGCTGCATTTATCCATGATGAACTGCCTAGAAATAGGCAAAGGGTTGAATAAGATGAAGATGAATATGTGCCACCTCCTCAAGTAGATCCTGTTGAACTCTTGAGGGAGAAGATAAGGCAATTGAGGGAGGAAAATCAAGCTTTAAGGGAAGCTCAACAAGTCCATCAACCTCCTCCACCTCCACCAGTCGTACCAAGGTGTAATACCCCGAATGCTCATGTATAGACTTCTATTTGATCATATGAATGAATTATAAGTATTCTTAAATGTGCGTTGATGTATTAGATTGATTAGAATTGAGATATTTACTTAAAGGTTTGAGTTTTCGCAAAGTGGAGTTACAGAGCCAAAGTCGCAACTGCAACCTTGGATTCGCGACCACGATATGAGTCGCGATGGTGACAGTGGGCACGACTCAGGCCGTGAACTCTTTTGTCTGATTTTGGCAATTTGGCTTAAAGGGAATCGCGACCGTAATATACCGTAGCGCCCACGGTATGAGAAGTGAACAGTCACGTGAACAGTAGTAAGTAGCGACCGTGACAAGCATATTGTGACCGCAATATGAGAATCGCGACCGCTACATGCATGTAGCGACCGCGATTCATGTCGGGAACAGAAACGAGAATCAGCCCTATAAAAGGAATTAAAAGCCCCAATTTCATTTCTACCCAATTTTCAGAATTTCTAAACTTATATTCTCTCAAATTTCTCTCCATCTATCTTCATTAATGGTAAATGAAGCTCATTAATTGCATCATTAAGAGGATCTAGGGTTGTTGGATCTAATTCCTCTCTTCAATTATTCAAGCATTTGATTGAAGGTAAGTTAGGGTTTGTTCAATATCCTTCATTTCCTTTCAATTCCTTCCTTTGGGCTTAAGATTTAGGTGAGGTTAAGTTAGTCTAGCATCAATAGTATTGTTATATGTTTTAAGTTGATAGATTATTAAATTGTTGTGATTTTCTATTTGGGTTTCTATAGATTCTCATAGAGATAGAAGAAATGATGATGATGGAGGTTGTGACCACCACATTTGCTTGCTCTATAGTTTGATTGCAAGCCTTTTGGG
>CATKHJ010360800.1:0-20147 GCA_949750685.1 Vernicia montana | reverse complement strand
GCAACTCCTTGGAAAGCTAAATCGGATTTCACCAAGTCCTTGACCCAAATTCAACCCGTGAAAAAGAACCTTGGAATAAAATACTCTCAAAGTAATTAGCTTTGATTGTATGAACCTTGATTCAAGCTAGAATCAAACATAAGAGAAATCAGTCTTAATTCATTTTTTCATTCAAAACATAACATCTTCCTCCATTACAATTCTGCCATATAAGTCTTGGAACAACCCTTTAAGAATAAGAAAAGTCAAAAGCCAACTAAGACAATCAAAGGCAATGAATACTTGTCTTGGAATAATCCTCCAAGACTAGGAAAAAATGACTAAGACAATCAAAGGCAATGAATACTTGTCTTGGAATAATCTTCTAAGACTAGGAAAAAACTAACTTAGACAATCAAAGGCAATGAGTACTTGTCTTGGAATAATCCTCCAAAACAAGGAAAAAGATAACTAAGACAATCAAAGGCAACGAATACTTGTCTTGGAATAATCTTCCAATATTAAACTTATTCTAACTTAAAATAAAGCTAAATTCGTACTTGGGCTTTAGCTAATTAAAAACATGCCCAAAACTACTTAAAACATGAAAATAAAGTAGTTTAAACATACCTTGGGCTTAACACATAACATTGGCAGCCCAAAACCTTAAATAAACTTAATAAAAGGAAGTTCTAGGATAGATAATGGACTAATGTAACAAAGTTAGCCCAAATGGCAAATGGAATCTGAAACTTGTACATATTTTGAGAATCCGTCCATAGAAGCTTCAATCTTCAAGTTTTACCTTCTTGTACTTGTATCAATGTTACCAAGCTTTGATTATTGTCTTGAAGTCCAAGCTTGATATTTGACTCTTTCTTGCAATTCTGAATTGTAGCATTGTCATTCCACAAGCCTTGAATCATCCCATTCAATGCATCCTTGAATTTCTTCATTCTTGCTCTTGTAATGGGACCACTAGGAAGCTGAATTGGATCCTTGCTTTGGTGTGCATCTTTATTTACATCAATGCTTTAGCAAATTATAATATGAAATTAAATTTAAAGTATGAAAATATTAAAAACATATCTGAAATGGCGCAACCGGCCTCAAAGATTGCTTGGAATGATTTTTGAATCCATAAAAATGCACTGCAAAATGGAGAAGTGGCTTTTTCACAGTCTGGTTGATTAATTTTGCGGTATTCCAATGCGAATTCGAGATGGAGTTTTGACAAACTAGCTTCGGATTCGTGATGTATGTATAAAATGCAAAATTCTGCCCGTTCGGAGTTGTGGCGGTGTGTAGGGCCCACTCGTTGAATTCTGGTGACCGGTCGGTGATGCCCTAGTGCCAGAGCAAGCTTTGGAGGCGAGGAAGATACCACATGAATCGTCTGGACGTCCTGAAGTCAAAAATCCAAGCCATTCGTTACCATTCTTAGCTGTTTGGCTGGAATTGGCTTAGAAAGCTTCGGTGGGCATTTTTTTTTAATTTTTTTTTTATCTCATTCTCTAGTGACAGATCAACTGCATGATTGGTACTGGAATGAAGCTGGATGAGAGAGGAGTCCATTGGAATAAAAATCACCAGAAAATTGAGGTATGGTTTGGCTGAAAAATGGATCGAAAATCATGGAGGGCGAAAACTTCTCTTTTTGATTCTGGCTATTTCCGACGTCTTCACCTGTTGGTATTGGTGTCAAATTACTCCTGGATTCACAAGCTTCAAAACGGTACCAAGCTCTCCTTGAAACATGGCTAGGATCGATCGGAATGAGGATCGGCAGGTGGCACACCGGTGGAGCTTTAGGCAGCGCGTACGAGCTTCTCCGGCGTCTTTTGGCGGCGAGTTTCTGGTATTAAGGTTGCCGACAGCTGGGCTTCTCAATGGGATGGGTGGTGTTGACTGGAGTTCGCTGGAGATGGGCGGATTGGGTTGGACAACCCTTTTTCTCTCTCCTGGCTCTCTCTCCTTCCCGATCTGGTTTTTAATTTTCTACTTTTTTTTTATTTGTTTTGTTGATGAATGAACTAGATCTGTGACAGAAAAAATGGTAGTGACCAGATTTGATGATTCCGGCAAAAAGAGAAGGGTTGGGACATGATTTTTTTTGTGTTTCCACAGACGACGCCATTTGATGAGTCGGATTTCACATTGTACTGTGGATTGAGGGTCCTTTTGTTGGGTAGGACCTGTAGATAAAGAAAAATAGGCCAGGAGCTCCCTAGGGTGGACCTGGCGAGGAGCCTCTGACGCCTAAGTTAGGGTACTAATAGAGAGTGTAGATGGAGAGAGGTCCTAAACTTTTACCTCATCCTTTACCTATTTATAGGGAAAAATAGGAACTCCTGTTTACGCGTGTCCTCTGGCTATTGAAGGTCAGTTTTAGTCATATCAGTATGTATGTGATTATAATTTTTCAATTTTTTATATATATATATATATATATATATATATATATACTAATAATTTATTGTGTTGTAGAATACATTATAAAATATATTTTTAAATTTTAATATTTTTCTTTATGTCTTACTTAAAAAAAATGATGACAAATATAATTTTATTGCATATATTTTTTTTAATTTACTTTTAACAATAAGTTTTTCTTGAAAAAAAAAAGTATATTTTTTAATAATTTAGTATCGATTGACTAAAAATGCGTAGTATTATTGTACATATAATCACTTTTTATGTTATTTTTTTTCTCTATATATTAGAAAATAATATATATAATTTATTATAATATATATATATATAAACTAGTAACGATAATAATCCCTTGTTCGTTTCACTCCTATTTACTTTCATGTCCCTTCTTCTCCATACAATACAACCTATCAGGCTATATCACGCTGCAAGTGTATCTGTCTTTCTCTCTCTCTCTACCTTTCACTTGATTTGCATTATTTTTTAAGGATCCTATTTCAGTGTATAGAATAAGAGCCCTTAGAGCCCTATTTTTCTGAAAATTCCTAAAATCTCATCAATTGTAATATAAAGATTCATTCAAGCAGAAACGAAAGCCACAATGTCAGAACACGATGCAGAAAAGAAAGTGGCCGATAGGTATCTAAAGCGCCAAGTGCTTGGTGAAGGTACCTATGGTGTCGTCTACAAAGCCATTGATACTTTGGTAATTCTTTCTTAACATTTTCTTTATTATTTTTAGTTGTAATTTTTCAGCTTTACTAAAATTTATTAAATATTTTGTCTTTTATCCTTTTTCTTTCTGGGTATTGAAATAAATTGCTATTAGGTATCTTGTAGATTGAAATGAATTATTTTTGAGGAATTTTTAGATTGATCAAACTGGGCAGTGTGTATGGTTTTCTGTTGGGTCTGATTGATAAATAAGTGTTGGTTGTTTGCAGACTGGACAGATAGTGGCAATTAAGAAAATTCGGCTTGGGAAGCAAAAGGAAGGAGTTAATTTTACAGCACTTAGAGAGATTAAACTACTTAAAGAGCTTAAAGACCCAAATATAATTGAGTTGATTGATGCATTCCCTCACAAGGGGAACTTGCATCTTGTGTTTGAGTTCATGGAGACTGATCTTGAAGCAGTTATTCGTGATCGAAACATATTTCTTTCACCTGCTGATATAAAATCATACTTTCAAATGACATTAAAGGGGTTAGCTTTTTGCCACAGGAAATGGGTTTTGCATAGGTATTCACTTTGTTCTGCAAACCTAGTTTCTCAGATTACTAATTGCTAAATATAACTCTGATATGCTCTACTTGTGATTTACAGAGATATGAAGCCAAACAACTTGTTGATAGCTCCTAACGGACAACTTAAACTTGCTGATTTTGGTTTAGCACGTCTATTTGGAAGCCCAGATCGCAAGTTCACTCACCAAGTATGCTTCTTGTGTTATTGCTGATTATCCTTTTTCATTGTGCAATCTTAAGAATTTTTAATTAAAGGATTTTAGTTAGTAAAAACCAATTATACCCTTTTGACTTTTGCTAAATAGTTTCCTTAACATAAATGGTAGCAGGGAATGCTGCTTATTGATATAGTGGAATAGTGCATAATTTATTCTGAAATCTTTATGTTAACAACTAATACCCAATCAGGAGCACTGAAATTCTTCTTCTTCATCTTCTTCATCTTCTTATCTTAAGAGTGGTCAGTGGATGTATATATTTGTTATATTATATATTTTAGTTGATTAAGGTTTTTCAGGTGGAAACCAGATTTTCTTTGTTGCTTATTATTTTCTGATAGATGGACATCACTTTGCATATTCTATTAATACTTTAATAGTTTTTTTTTTTTGAAAGTTCTTTGCTGTATTTAAATCTACAATTTACTTGCAATTTACAAATTTAAACTTGCAAGCTTTGATTACCAATGCATAGGTCTTTGCTCGATGGTATAGAGCACCCGAGCTGTTGTTTGGAACCAAGCAATATGGTGCTGGGGTTGATGTTTGGGCTGCAGCCTGTATATTTGCTGAACTTCTTCTCCGCCGTCCATTTCTGCAGGTGAGCATAGTTTTCATGATTGGTATTTCTTGTACAATTTCATCCATGTGGTTTGTTAAATACTTGCAGATATGCTTCATAGCAAGCTTTCAGTTGTATTTGTTTTATAGGCCTTGCTATTTCCCCGTTATGTTCTATGTAGATTAGTTCCGTTTCTTTGAATTTGTTATGTTAGGTGGTGTTTGATAACACCATTCAACACTTAAAATTAAAATTTTTAGCACTTAATTGTTTTAAGTTTGTTTGATAATTATATTTTAAAAGTCTAAATTAAATAAAAAACCACTTAAAATGATAAGTCAAAATTTAACTTAAAATTTATACTGAATGCAATAAGTGATTAGATTTTTAAATATTTTTACTATTTAAAAATTATATCACTTATTTTATTCAGCACTTCAATTTTAAGTACTTAATTTTCAGTTTTACCAAACACCACCTTAATTTCCTTTATAAAATGATTGTTTCTATATGCATAGATAAGATCTTTTGCTTCCTGTTGAGTGAGAGAATGTTTTCTCTAACCTAGTTGAAAGTATTCTTAAAGACTTGAGTCTGATCATTAACCTATTTGATTAGTTTCTAAATAGGTTAGTTAATACTATGCTTAAATTTTGAGAAAATGTGGTTGAATCATTCCTCTTTTCTTAGCATAGGAGTCATGAGAATAGTTCTCCATGAATAATTGTTGAAGTCTTAGATTTTAGGATAGGATGAAGCCTGAATATATTATCAAGCATTGAAGTCTTTTAGGATGTGAGAATGTAAGAGAATAACTTGCAAGGTGCTCTTTTTGAAGTAAAGGCTTGTCAGAGAGCCTTCCTTATAGAAATGTCTCTGGAGAAACTAAAGATTAGTTGGAGATTAAACACTGGATTCAGATGTGTGAAATGATATAACTAATGGGAAAGGAAAGAAGGTTTATTCAGAATTTGAGACTACTGATGTTGAAGTTGCTAAGAACCCCATTTGTTTGTAGATGAAACTGCATTCATACAAAACCTTTACTTTGATGATATTGCTGTTGACCCTTGATGGTGAGTATTGGTGGCTAGAAAGATCTTTTGAGAAGAGGTTTGGAATATGGTTCTGTGCATGGGATGAAATTAAGCTCCTACATTTAACTGTATATAAAATTATTTGGTTCTGTCGATGGGAGGAGATTAAGCTCCCAGATTTCCAGTTGCTTTTTTTTTTTTTTTCAAAAGAAAGAGAGAATATGTGAAGATTAAAACTCTCAAACAATTGGTATATTGCTAGAATTATTATTAAACTATTGCAAACCTAATAATACATGCAAATATAGTTATTCAGCATATGAAAATAATCCACTACAAAGAGAATAAACAGAAAGAACAACATCAATTTATATGAACGATTCTTTTAAGGAATCACCAACCTCCCTACTTAGATATTTCTTTTTTTTTTTTTCCCTCTTTCATATTATGAGGGTTAGGTGAACCATTGGCAATCAGAAGCCACTGGTATTTTAATGATCTTGAAAAGCTTTACAAAGCCATTGGTATGTTAATGATCTTGAAAAGCTCTACAAAGCCATTGGTATGTTAATGATCTTGAAAAGCTCTATGTATTACTGTGATTTAATATTCATTCCAAAAGAAAAATCTATCTCCTTATCTTATGATGCCATTTCTTTTCTCTATTTTTCTAGTCTTTTTTTTTTCTTTCATTTTCTTTCCTTTCCTTTCAGGTATGGTTAGAATTTGAACTTGTTAGCTCATTAGTAAACTTACCTTTTTACTGATTTTACCACATTAACTCGTGAGTTTATACCACTTCCATCAAAAGGTGAGTTTGCTTATGTTAACTTGACTGCTAGATTAATTCATAAACTAAACTAGTACGGATTGGCTTGTGAGTCTAACAATAATTGCTGGAGTGTGTATCATTATTGGTGGTGAACCTAAAACTTTGTTTCACTTTGAGGAGTGTTAGTCGTGGTAACTAAGTTATACATTGATCAAACGATTGATTGGTGGTGCTGATAGGTTTTGATTCTAGGAATTAGAGTGGAGTCTGGTGAAGTCATTTTGCTTCATCTATAGATTGATGATGATGTCATTTTCTTATTTGATGGTGGAGATTATTATAGTTTAATGTCTTAGACTTGTTAAGATTTTTGAACAAGTGTTTGGTTTAAGGATTAACATTTCTAGAAGTGGTATAATACCTATAGCTCTGAAGCACGGAAACGTGATATGGCCAGCGTTTCCACGTTTCATAAACTGGGAAATGTAGAAACTCAATTGAAACGGCGTTGAGATGTCTCCAGGCTGTTTCTGCAATTTTCAAAAATTTGGAAACGCGTTTCTCTTGGCCAAAATAGACAGATGTAGGGTACCTCATTTAAAATCATCTCACACTTCAGGCTTTCTTCTCCCTCCCTCATTCTTTCTTGCTATCGGCTCCCAATCCACCACCCATCTGCAACGGCGACGGCAGCGGCAGCTGAGGCTGACCCATCTTCGGCAATAACTTATAACCCGGCCAAGATTTCTTTATTTGTTTTAATTTATTGTTTCTGGTTATTGGTTATACTGAATTGATTTTTTTTAAAACTGAATTGGGTATAAATTGATTTTTTTTTTGGGTATGCTGAATTGATATTTTCAGTATATGATTTATATGAATTTTGTTTTAATTAGTTATCATGTGTTTTAATTATATGAATTTTCTTTTCATACTAAATAAATATGATTATATCAATTCATAAAATTAAATAATATTTACAAATGTATATATGAAAAAAAAATATATATTTATATATGTAAACAAATAATATTTACAAATATGTCCATATATATTTTTTTTATATTTACGCGTTTCGTTTCCTACATTTTTCAAAAATGCCGTTTCCTCGTGTCTGTTTCCGCGTTTCCCGTTTCCGTGTTTCCCGTTTCCGTGCTACTTAGACCTATAGAAATAGATGAGTTTTCTAGGTTGACTTCCTCAGAGAGCTGTGTGACTTTGGATTGGGCTTTGAGTCTTTGTGTCTTTTTGTTATCTAGGTATTATGTTGGGAGGTAATTGAAGGTTAGTTTTGACTTGGGATATTGTGGCTTAGAATTTTAAATAGCGGATGTTACATAAAAGCCATTACATAATATTTTTATCTGGCTGTTACATTATGGGCTGTTTCATGATAGATATTTGGGAATCACTTAAAAAACTGACTGTTACGACTACTACATATGGTTACAGGTTATTACCTTTTGCTGGTATGATCATTGTGCATTACACTTTTATTTCCCCTTTTTCTACTAGGTTATTTTTAAAGAGATTCACAATAGTGTCAGTTGCAATATTGAATTTTGACCCACCAATACAACACTGGAATTCGAGATTCAACTTAAAACCTTTTGTGGGTCTAAAATTGCTCAGAGATTAGATGGGTGAAATGATGTTTTCTTCTCACTTGGTGAACATATTGTTGTGCTTTTTAACTATGAAAAGTTGGTGATGGATACCACATTTGATTTCAAGAGGATATTTGTCTCTTTTATTCCTCTACTCTTTATAATGCACCCATTATCAATTTTCTTAATACTAAAGAGAATTTAATAGCTGAAATTTTCATTTTCCTTAGACAACGGATCTCGTAACCTTGCTAGTCCTTTTGCTATCCACCTAGATTTTATGACCATTGGACTTCAGAAACTTATAAATTGTTTTCTTGCAAAAATTTTTATAAAGTATTTTACTTAATTTCTTAATGCGACATTCTCCTTTGGCGTACTATATATGGAAGCTGAGGTCCCTTCCAAAGTAAGACTTTTGTTTGGTAGCTGTCCTAGATAAAGCAGATGCTACTGACTTGTAGGTGAGGATACCAGTTAAGGCAACATCTTGATGCTTGTCACAGATATTATAGAAGTAGTGAGTTTCATATTGTAGGACATTGGTGGCAAAGTTTATTTATTTATTTTTTTGAGTGGTAACTTTTGTTTTGCTTTATTTTTTATTTTTTATTTTTTATTTTTTATTTTTTATTTTTTATAAGTTTTGAGTGGTGACAAATAGGGTTTCTATTTTTTTTTTAATAGAAATGACAATAATAGTAACAGTACGGTGTGAGCATTAATGATGGCAGCATAAGTTGACTTTATACCAATTAATATAGAACCCTAAGTTCTCACATCTACAATACTTTAATTCAATTCAACTAAAACCAAATATGTAAGTGGAGGCTACACTTTATAGAGAAAACTAAAATAGAAAATTGCTAAATGGTCCTATCAAAATATAAAATTCTTAAACAACCCTATTAAAACATAAAATTTCTTTCTAAGTTTATTACCACTAAAAGAAGAATAATTAATTGTGAAGAGGCCCTTCTCTACAAATAGGGTTAGAATCACAAATTGGACTTGGGCTACGCCTATGGGAGGTAGATAAATTACAACAGATGGTCAAAATGACTTGTACTACAGAGTACAGGAACACATCCAAGGGTTTGGATTCTGTCCTGAAGGAAATTACAGATTAACTATTAAGGTTTTCTTTGATTTAAAAAATTAAATTATGTACAACCCTGGGTGTGTTTTTTATTTGAAGGCTAGGATGGGTAGAAACTATAGGCGAATGGTTAAGGTTTGTAAAAGGATGGGTTTGGGAAGCGAAATTAAACAATAATAGAGAGTTATGGGCTGTTTTTGGAGCTGTGAATATTAAACAGATGAACAGTAACATGAATAGAAAATAAAAGAAAATA
Source organism: Vernicia montana (assembly GCA_949750685.1). NCBI lineage: Eukaryota > Viridiplantae > Streptophyta > Magnoliopsida > Malpighiales > Euphorbiaceae > Vernicia > Vernicia montana. The sequence continues at coordinate 10,936 of CATKHJ010360800.1, read as the reverse complement.
GTTTAAGCTTCACAAATAAACTTCCTTAGGAATGTGCCACAAAATGTGCAAGAAACCATATTGCAACGGACAAAGATGGCATCTTCTGCATATTGTATAATGTTTATTGTGTTCCTAACGCTATTATTTGATTCACCATTGTTGAAGAAAGTAATTTTCTTTTTGAATGATATAAATGTTATGCTGTCGATGTTGCTTAACTTTCACTTCTTAGTCTTAACTGGTGGTATAAATGGTTCATTGCCTGGTAGATACATCATCATTTTGCACATTAGTTTTTGTAAAATATGTTCTTGCCTGGTAAATGTTACATAATTTTGCTGATTAATTGACCCAGTACAATAATTAATTTGTTTGTTGGGGCTGGCTAATTATTATAATATTTATGACTTGTTTCCTCATGGAATAACATTTTAATTTGAAATGTAACAGGGGACAAGTGATATTGATCAATTAGGAAAGATTTTTCAAGCTTTTGGGACTCCAACACCTTCTCAGTGGCCTGATTTGGTATACCTCCCTGATTATGTGGAATATCAATCTGTTCCTGCACAGCCCTGGTCTAAATTATTTCCAATGGCTAGTGATGATGCTTTGGATCTGCTATCAAAGATGTTCACTTACGACCCAAAAACTAGAATTTCAGTAGAGCAGGCATTAGAGCACAGGTATGAAGAACATTGCGAATAGGAAATCCACATTATGATTGGTGTCTTAAGTGGTTTTTGTTAAAACTGAAAATTAAATGCTGAAAATTTAACCGCTAAATTTTAAGTGCTAAATAAAATAAGTGATATAATTTTTAAATTGTAAAAATATTTAAAAATCCAATCACTTATTGTATTCAGTGAAAATTTTAAGTTAAATTTTTTTTTAGGTTAATTGAGACTAATAAGATAAGCGTTAACCAAACAACTTAAAACGATTAAGTTCTGAAAATTTTAATTTTAAGTGTTGAATGGTGTTATCAAATACCACCTTACTCTCATTTGTATTTTCCTTCTAGGTACTTCTCATCTGCACCTCTGCCTACAGTGCCGGCTAAGCTACCTAGACCTGCCCCTAAGCGGGAATCTGTCAATCCTAGGGCTTCAGATTTTAATCCACTGGAGGGACCCACTGTTTTGTCACCTCCAAGGAAGACAAGAAGAGTGATGCCTGAACGTGAGGGATTTGATGGAAATGCACACCAAACTGATAAGATTGATGAACATGGTGAAGTCAGACAGGCAGCTTGGAATTACACGGGCTGGAATGAACAGGTGCCGATGTCAGTAGATTTATCTGTTTTTGGATCAAGAACTATGAGCAGACCCACGATTAACAGGTAAAACTATATCAGTTAAGCAGTCCATTTATATTCATAATGGTTTTAAAACCTTCTAATTTCTCAAAACATGTGAAGTGAATCAGATTACAGGCATTGGTAGTGGAACTGAGTTTGATTCTTAGTATCGGTACTTTGCATTTTGAAGTCATTAATGTGGCGTTGATGTGTTTCAATTTACGGAGTCTTTATTTGATAAAAATTTCAGGTTTTCAATCAAAATAGGTAAATGCTGCAGTGCTTAGAACTATTTTTGGGCTGCATGGTAGATTGTACGAACTTGTTAAAAACTTCATCATTAATCATTGCTGGACATAAAAGACCAAATAAAAATTTCCTGAACAGAAAAAGTTGAAAGATTTCATGAAGTTAATCAGACCCTTAGAAAACACAAAATTTTATGACCTGTATGTGCAAAGGGACTTTGGGCTGTTATTTCAATTCAATTTTGTCTTTAAAAGGTTGGAAATTTCACTTTTAAAAATGTTAGTCTTTTGATATAGGCAAATGAGGTTCATTGGTGAAATTAACAATCATCTCACCAAGCATACATAGTATTATGAATTAACGTAACAAGTTATGTAAGCATCAAAAGAAAACAAGAGGGGTTTTTGGTTAATTCAAATTTGGAATGCTTCTATGGCAGTGGCGGAACCAAAAATTTTATTCAGTGCGGTCACTGTAATAATAATTTTTTTTTTAGTATAAATGATTATAAATTACAAATCTATATTTATTTTTTTATGAACAAAAATTTATTTAGAAGTTGATATCATTAATTTTATAAATTTAGTTATATTGAATTAAATTTTATCAAAATTAATAATAGAATTTGTAAATAAATTGTAAATTAATAATATAATACATTTAAAATGAATTCATATTTAATATTCCCTCAATTCTAGAATATCTGTCATTTAAGGAAAATACACGGATTAAGAAAGCCATTAAATTATCTCAATTTTAATGTGAAAAGACTAAAATATCTTTTTTGGATTTTGACGTGGAGAAATAAAAGTAATTAATGTAAATGTTTAGTGAAAGAATAAATGAGCGTAAAATTGAAAAAAAATTATAAATATCTACTTGTGAACTCCTAAAGCTACAATTATTTTGGAACAAAAAAGTTTCTCTAAAACGAAAGTCATTATGGAATGGAGGGAGTATATGAAAACTAAACATTGAGTAAAACAAATGGATATATTAACAATTTAAATATAGTCGCACTATAAAATTGAGTAAAGAGAACTTAAAATACACAACTTTTAGAAATTTTTAAATATTAGAAACTTTATATTTGAAAATTAAAAATCAAGTAAACACGAAAGACATATTAACAATTTGTGTGGGTCGAAATATATTTTAGTGATAGAAAAATATAAAATTTATATTACAAATATTGGAGGGAAGTAATATGCAATATTTTAACAATTCTAGTGGGGTCACTTTTAAAATTTTAGTGGAGTCACCGTTTAAAATTGTTAAGAATATAATATGGGAAAAAGTTTCACATTGATTAAATACAAACATATTAAGTGATTAATATATAAATGGATTTTTCAACCTTAACAACTAGCTTTTAAGGTTGGTTCTTCTAAATTTATATTAAAAACTTAACATAGTATCAAAGTTTAATCGATCCATGCACCACCTCCTGTTCTATCATAATTCGGACTGAGATTTCAATTTTTCTTTCAATCGGTGATGGGTTTTCAAATTTGTTTCTTTATCCATGTTGAACTTTCAATTGTATCAACTCAGTCCATATCATAAATTTGCAAATGTCAACTGGATTTGAAAAAAAATTATCTCCGCCCAGTTGTCACTTGAGGGGGGCTGTTAAGAATATAATATGAGAAAAAGTCTCACATTGATTAAATACAAACATATTAAGTGATTAATATAGAAATGAATTCTCTAACCTTAACAACTAGCTTTTAAAGTTGGTTCTCCCAAATCTATATTAAAAACTTAACAAAAATATATATAGATTAATAGGGTTATTGCAAATTTCAGTGGGGTCAACAATATCTCCCTCTGCCCCTGCCTATAAATTAATAACCATCTGCAGTTTGCTTTTGTGCTTGAATTAGCTCTTTGATTTTCATAGTATTTTTATATCCTTCTAACTTTCAAGCATACTACATAGCAAAAAAACCTATCAAACAATTTAATATTTCACCACTTGAATTAAACTTATTTCTTTCATTATTTTCTGCTTTTATTTTTTAAAATTTTTTAGGAAGCATTTTTTTAATTGAAGTACATAAAATTTTCATATTATAATCATCCGCTATACTACAATTTCATCAAGTGAACTTAAACTTATCATAATTTGTTATAAACTTCTTGATGATTAATTATATCTATAGCTTAAGGGGTTAATACTATTACAAGATTAGATCATAATTAATTTGATAAGAAATGGAATGTATGTGGGTCATAATTGGATTTTAACCATTCAGTTATCTATTAACAATTAATTGAATCTGATACAAATTCAATTTTGTTCACATTTTATAAAAAATAAAGTATATTCAAACAATGGCTATCAATCCTCTTGGATATGATGCATGGCTGTTATTAGATCATGCTATAAGGTATTAGGTTAAGACTAGGGGTGAGCATTGGTTGGTTGGGACAAAATTGAGCAAAACCAAAATAACTGATCTGAATTCATTTGGGAGGAAAACTGAACTGAACCAAAATAATGTTGAAAAAAAAAACTGACCTAAATAACGTATATATAGTTATAGTTATTAAAATGGACAGAGAATGGGAAAATTTAAACAGTTGGCTTTTGAAATAAGAAAAAGAAGGAATAAGAGGGGAAAAAAAGAGAGAAATCACACTAGTCATGCATGCCTTTACCAATTCATAATACTCATAATTCTATTATTAAAATCCTAACAAAATACCTAAATTATGTAGGTATGTATAGATACCCAAAGATATTCTCAATCCGCTTAGGATTAGACACTTAGTACTCCTGAAGAAGAAAATTCCTTTGGAGATTAAAAAAATCCCAAATTTGAAATTCTACATCTCTATCTCTAAGCAGAAAAATCTGAATAGGAAACTCTTTAACACTTGGAAGAATCACAAGAAAAAAAAAATCCAAAGTATTGAAACTAAGATGAAATCAGATAATTATAAATTTCTTTTCTCTTGATTGCATTGATGAGTGATGGTGTGGGGGGTGCATGGACAAAGCTTTCAGGGCTTTGGTTGCATGTGAATTTTTTCAGAATTATATGGGTTCTAATGCATTAGTTTCTCATGACCCAATCATTTTGAATCTTTAATTATTCAACCAAGTTTTGCCAAACTTTTGTATAGCCATTTAAAGAATTACCCTTTTATGATATGTACATGTATTGATGAATTTATGGAACTTGTCACAAGCATTTGGTATTTATTATTATATATATTTACTATTGATTTTGCCATTACATTTGGGCTGTCAATGTCTTTCTGGTTTTTAACTTGAAAAACATGAAACTTTCTGAGCTGGAACTCAATCAAATTAAAAATTTGAAATTTTCATTAATTTAAAATCAAATCTAAAATCTAAAAGTTAATGCCATTAAATATTCAGCATTGATGTAACAAAGGATTAATGTTTACCAATTTTCCTATTGCATATGGGTCATTAAGTTAGCTTTTGGAGTACCCTATTAAACAAAAGAGAGTTTTAAAATTTTGTATAGGATCATTGGATTTTTAAAAAATATAATTACTAATGATGAATTATAAAAAAATTTACATTCATTTCTTCTTAAAACATATAGAAAATTAAGTGGGTTTGAGCAAATTCAGGTAGTATGTGGATAGTGGTCATTGAATTTAGGACAGGTCTGAGTAGTAGGATTGTTACATGGGTTTGGGTACAGGTAAGTCAGTTTTTATTGGTACCCTACCCGCTGCCATTCGCTGCCATTTATAGATCAGTACAGTCCCCTTTAATATTTTTTCTCCTTCATGAATTATTTTTTCTTGTCTTTACTTTTTCTAGCTTGTGCTGTAGGGATTGATATTGTTCATTCTTTTGTTCCCCCTCCTGCAGTGCTGACAGATCCCATCTAAAGAGGAAACTAGATCTTGAATTCCAGCAGCCCGAATAGAATTCATTAAAATAATTAACTTTTACTGGATTTGGCAATTGTTCCTGAGGATGTACCGATCCAGGACTTGCATTTATTAGGTAATTATAAATGACTTGAGAGTTTGTTGTAATTACGTGGCAATGTTTCCCGTTTCTTATACTGGAAAGCGAGAGCCTTTTCTTAGCTAATTTCACCTAGTTTATTTACAAGGAAGATTACCATTTTTCACATGGATTGTGTTGTGTGGCACAAGCATGGAAACAGTGAATATTTCCGTGGAAATAGCGATCCCTTCTTTCATTTATTTTAAGAGAACTTGGTAATAGTTCAGGATTAGTAAAATTTTTTTGACACTTTCTCACTATATTTGATGCTTGAGTTGAGAGTGGGTGAACTGTGATTGGGTGTGCTTAAGTTCTGAATTCTGATGTAAATCATGTTTATCATTTTTTTTGTGTAGTTGACATAGAAGAGCTAAATTAAAAAGCTTTCAGATTATTATTTTTCTCGTGTAGTTTGCTATTCAACTATGAATTGCTCTCTTCTAATCATGGTATTTACAGGACCTGCATCCAATTTTCCATTTTCTGATAAAGCGAAATTCTCACATTATCGTGTCTAATTTGCTGCACATGATGAACTCATTTGTTCACTATCTTAGGATGAAGTAATTTTCTTTAATTGATGTGTAAATTTGTGTAGGATATGAAGTGCATGGCTGTGCGCAAATTTTGTGATAATAAGTTCAACGAGTTGAATGATTTTCTTTAAGATATCATTAAAATTATTGAGTGGGAGAAGTAAAGTGCATCAATGAGATGATTATTATTCATATGAAATGGAAAAGATGTGAAGTATTTGTATTCTCTTTTCCAGTAGTGACAGTAGAACTTGCATTTGTCTTTTCATTTTGCCCCTATGATTACTAAGTATTTAATGTAATTTCCATTGTTCCATATGCTTCTTTGCTCTACTTAATTTTTGCCAATTTTTTCAATTATTATAGAAAAATCATTTCTAGTTATTGTCATTTTAGGTTTAACAAGGGTAAGAGGCTGCATCAATTCTCAAAAGTTCAAGCTTGCTCTCACATAAACCCAAAAGAAATTAATTCAAAATAAATGGTATATATCCAAGTGAATTGGTGATTTGTAGAGAACATGAAAGAGCATTTTATTACTTGTTTTTGGTTGTTATAAACATGTTCCCAAATACACAGCACAGCCATATACCACACTTGCTTTTTCTATTCAGGTCCACTTCACCACCTCACAGACAGGATGGACTCCTTTAATTTAGTGGGCGTCTAAAATTAATGGCTCTCAAGACCAATTAAATTAACTTAATTTAATTAGGCCATTAATAATTACAGGCCAACCTAATTAAAATTATGAGTCAATCCTAAATTATAGAATGTAAAGGTAAAATTGGTGAAATCATTTTATGTCAGTATTTACATATAATGATCCCTTCATTCTAAAATTACTAATTTTAGTTAGCATTTTATCATTGGGCCTGTTTGGTTTAATTGGGCCGGATTGATATTGTTGCGGAAAATTAGTAGTTGATAATTGAAAAATATAATTATATAGTAAAATTTTGTTGGATGCTATTGTTAAAATATTAAATGATGATTAAGAGTAGAATTTACTTTTGATATATTATTGTGTATTTCAGTTATTTTTCTTTTTTAATGTGTGATATAAATAGTAAGAATAATAAAATTAATACTTAGTGGTTGAAAAATTATAATTAATTATTTTATTTTATTTTTTTCTTCTAAACATGAATATAATAATTCTTACAAATATTATTTATAATATTTTAATAATTATTTTATTATTATTATTATAGTTATACAAAAATTAAATTGAAAAATTATTTTTTTTTAGAGTAATATGATCTAAATTCAAATCAACTTTCAACTAGTGAGAAAAAAATTCCCAAATAAAATTGTTGGTATCAGCTGCACCAAATGCCTCCTTAAATCATTACCAAACGAGTTTAGCTTAACTGTTGAAAATAAATCAACTATCAGTTGTATCAAATGTCTCCTTAATTGGTTTTATCTTATTAATTGGAGTTTGATTTAGGCCAATCATCATTTATAAATCTATTAGTTTTGAGGTGAATAGTTTATTTTTAATACACCTTATTAAAGAGATAAATTTAATGCGATCAATCAAAGAGAGAAAATTTTAATACTTGACGAAAAATTTACTTGTATATCACCTAATTGCTAAAAAAAAAAAAAAAAACAATCAAAGAGAAATAAATTGTGCGCAAACGCTTACCAAACAATCAAAGAGATTTAAGTGTTGCATGACATAATTTAAGGAATAATGACTAGTTTAATTGTGTGGCCTAATACTAGTACATATACGGTCCGGATAAAAAACTCAGGTTAGATTCTTCCTTCTCACACTAAAAATAAAAGAGTACTTTATTTGTTATAAATTAATTAAAATGTAATGAAATGCTTATAATTTCATAATTATATTAGTTTAACTATAAATATATATATGATCTGGATAGATTTTTTTTTTTTTTTTTTTTTTGGTAATTTCTACATAACCATTGGTGACTATGCTAAAAAAGCATAGATTTTGCAATTTTATTTTCTTGATCCTTTCCCTACTCCCTTTTCTACTGTATTTTTTTCATTTTTATTTGTTTAGGTTTTGGATTTTTGTTTGCAGTTTCCAAGTCTGAGGTTAGGTGTTGAGCTCTTCTCTTTGCTTATTATTATTATTATTGGTATCATCTTTAGCCTTTGTTAAAATTTTGATTGTTGACGTCGCTTTCGCTTGATTTTATAAATTGATGAAATAGAATTGATTATGTTGACCCAATATAAATTTCAAGGTCTGATAAGTGTCTTTCAATGGAAATTTGTTTCTGGGTCTTCTTTGACTTGTGTTTTTAATCAAGTTTCGGAGGCTGGGTATTTGCCAAAACTGAGCTCAGGAGAAAAAGGTCTATATTTTAATTTTGTCAATTAATTTAATTTAATTTTCTGTTCTTTTTTAATTTCTGTTAGGTGTTTAGTCAATTCTTTGTGTTTCTATGGATATATGAATTTCTAATGGCAAGCTTCTTCTATGTTTCATACTAGGCTATGGGCAGGAGTCTTTTTCACTGTAATTTTTTTGCAGCTTCTGAATGACATTACTTTTGTGCGATCAATTTTTTTTTTCTTTTACCCATTAAAAGGTGATTATAACTGCAGTTTTAGTCGTAGTTTTCATACCCGGCCTGATTTCAGAATCGATGAAAACAGATAATCACAGGTTAAAGATTTAACTGGATCGAACTGAGGTCGAATTAAAATTTTAAATAATATCATATATTTATTATTTATATGTTAAAAATAAATATAATATACTAATAAATATTATTTATACCAAATGTTTATTGATATGCATGAATAATGCACATTACATATTTTGAATAAACATTACAATCAATTAAATTTTAAAAATTTCAAACAGAGAATAAATTAATGTTTATTATATATTATAAACGCTTATTATGAAAAGTATTTGGTTTATAGGTGATTCAAACTCCTTTGTGATCAATTTTTTATTTTCTCAATTCAACAGGGTCCAAATTTGAAAATTATGGTTCTATTGATAATAAGCTCTCCCCGTACCTTTGAAATTCAGGGGGATAAGTTGTCCAATAGCAGCTTGGGATAGGCATGTTATATTTTTTATTAATTTATTTCAAATCAAACGAATAATCTTTCGAGTCAAACCAAAAGAATGACATATGAATCAGATCCACAATATCAATTCATTCATATTTATGTAAATTTGAGTGACTTGCAAGTTAAAGTAGGCAGATTTGGATTGGTTATATGGATTAAATTAGGGTGTAATCGAGTCGAACTGAATTTTAATTTATTTAGATTTGATTTGATATTTTTTTTTCAAACTCGAGTTTTGAATCGAATTTGAAAATTATGTTCAAACTCGGCTCGTTCAAACTTGAGTCGAGCTCGAGCTCGGCTCGTTAATAAATTATAATCGAGTTAAGTTCGAATTCGAATTCGACTCATTTTGAAACTTGTTTATAATTTATCAAAATACTTAACTTCTTAAATATTTATTTTTAATAAAATAACTATAACAAAAATACTTAAAAATAACATAAAAGTAAAATCATCCAATTAGTAAAAAAAATATATATATAATTATAAAATTGAGTATCACATATATTACAAAGATATTAATTAATAAAAAAAATATTTTTAAAGATTAAAATATTAGATTATATAATAAGGAAATATTAAATTATCTTAATTAGGAGAATATATATTTTAGTCAAATTGAATTACTAAAAATTTTATAAAAGTATTAAAATATATTTTTTGAAGTGTCAATATTATTAAATTAATAATAATAATAATAATCAAGTTGTTCATGAGCCTATTAATTGAGCTTTTTACGAGTCTGTTCACAAACTTATAATCGAGCTGTTCACGAGTCTAATCGAGCCGAGCTTAATCTTGTTCAAGCTCGGCTCGTTTATTCATCGAGCCTTAAAGTAAGACTCATATTTGGCTCGTTTATAAAACGAACCGTACGCGAACGAGTTTTTATCGAGCCGAACACCGAACCGCTCACGAACAGCTTAGCTCATTTACACTCCTAGGCTAAATAAAAGTTTTCCACTTCTAGATATGTGCAACAGTTGTATCCAACAGCTAATCAGTTGATTCAATATAAACTTGATTTGAAAACTTGAATGATCTTGTGTAGGCTTTTATTGAGTTACCGATTAAAATTATAAAAACTTGATTCAAGTCACATATTTCTTCTTCTTCCTCTATTCAACTCACGAACAGGAATAATAGTTACTTATCTATTTTATTATATATATATATATAATTTTTTTATTTACAATAATATATAATACTTTTAGATCAACTTATGTTATTATCAAAATTGATTTTTTTTCAATTGAATTTAAAGGGTCATCTTTTACTCTCGATTTATATTTTTAAAAATAAATTAAATTTAACTACAAACTAAAAATTATCTCACAAATTCTTATTCAAAAATCTAAACACCAATCAATAAGGCAAGAAATATAAATATATGACAATGAAAGTTTCTTAAACCAACTTGTATATTTCACTACTAGAAACTGTTGATTTAGCAACTAAAATTAATAACTACATAGACTTGGTAGCTATCTTGCGACTAAATAGCAATTAAAAGATGGAGATGGGTAAAATATTGTACATTAGTGACTAATTTATGACTAACTTGTCACGACCCGACTCTTAGGCACGTGACCGGCACTAGGGAACGGGTAAGCTTAAGGCTTCCAGAACCCGTAATCAGCCTGACATATTTTTTTAACAAATATTAATTCATAAATTCAAATCTCTGGGCTATGGGCCCATCTGCTAACAGAACCTGTGGCAATATATAATATAACAATCATTATAACTCTTCAGGTTCCTGTTCAGCAAACTCTCTCATGAGTCAGCAAA
>CATKHJ010360750.1:0-22052 GCA_949750685.1 Vernicia montana | reverse complement strand
AAATCCCCATTTGATGTGGGGCATACATCAGTCATGTGCACATGGTAAAGAAGGCCCGACGGATAGGGATAGTGTATCTGCTTTAGCTAGGAAGGGTGGTCCTAGCCGGGAAACCTGATCAGTTTTTCGCTTGACTTATTATGAGTGTGTGAAGCATTAGCCGACACTCGATCTAAATGTGAATGAGAACATACCGTTCTCGAATTTTTGATTTTTGCTAAAATAAAATGAATTGTATTCAAATGCCTTACTTTAAATCCCAAATATTGGTATCATAAATGAACCTTATTGTGATAGTTTCAATTGCCTAATTGTTCATATCGCCTAAAGGCATTAAAGCTTCATTGATCCTTATATTCTATAATTTCATTAGCCGCATAACATGTTGATATTATGTATTCACTGAGATTTATATCTCATCCCTTAGTGGTTTATTTTTTTCAGGTGCTATAGAGGTTGAGACAAGGTAAAACTCAAGTTTCATCTCTTCGCTTGATTATATCATAATGAGTATGTATCTCCAAGAGACAAATCTAAAGTTCCATAGTCATTGTGATATTAAGATGTTTTATGATGGTTCAATTCTAGTCAAGTTTTTTCAAATTAATAACAAGAAAACAACACCTAAATAACAAGCATGCAATTGCTAATTAGGGATAACAATAATATTCATAAAGATAAAACAATTCAATAAATGGTTTAATCAATTAAAACTATTCAGTTCATACAAAAAGATCTAAGATTCATCATATATCTAGGTATATGGAAAATTAGTTCATAACAACAAATTGGAAACAAGGGCAAAAGTGAAATAGAAAAGAAATCAAACAATCCATGACGGACGATTCAGAGTTCTTCACTTTAATCTTCGATTCTTGATTCGAAACTTGAAGTATTTGGATCTCCACCTTCAATTCTAGCTACAAACCCTCATTTTCTTTTTTTAGAGAAATTGCCTCCAAGAGATAAAAATATGATCCCACTTCAGTCTGTTTTAGTTTAGCTTTTATGCCCCTGGAAATTTGCCTGATACGCCCGTATCATCTGGGCGTATCAACGGTCTGTGCACACGAAAATTGCTCTTTTCCAAATTGTCCAGAATGGTAATGATACGCCCACACCCAGTAATGGTACGGCCATACCATTCTGGGCATACCATTAGGAAATTTTGCCCCAAAAGTGCTATGTTCCTCGATTTTCACCCGTGATTCTGGCCCGAATGACTATGGCATTCAAAAATATGAAGAATTCCTCAAAATTACTCTGAAAAGCACTTGAACAAACTAATTAAACTCAATTTAACAACAAAATATGCTAAGAACCAAGGGTAAAATATCATCGATCATACACTTATCACTCTACAATATGCTCGTAGCCATAGATTTCTCCACTATGGCTAAGTTGATTGACCGAGCTAAGCTGATGGAAGCGATACATAAGGTAGAGAAAGTTGAAAGAGCTGAAAGGGAGCAGAATAAGAATAAGAATAGAAGTCAAAGTGGTCAACAGCGGAGTGGGAATGCTCAAGCTAGGGAGCATACCACCTACGAATGTTCAGTACCAATCCCGAAGGGGGAACAAGAGCAGAAATCAAGATACAAGTGTGTCTGTTGCATCGACACCAGGAAATGCAAGTACTTATCGGTCGGGACAACATAATCCAACTGTTTACAACTGCACTACCTGTGGCAAAAGACATGGTGCGATTTGCCGCATAATTTTGGGAGCTTGCCACAAGTGTGGGCAAGTAGGGCATTTTATTAAAGATTGTCCTATGAGAGGGGAACAAAGAACAACTATTGTTGCTTCACAACCAACCGTACAGATGAGTCGAGCTGATAATCGTGGACAAGGAGGGAAAGGCAAGAATCAAGGCCAAGCCTCCGGTTCTGTACAAGCAGTTGAAGGGAAAGGCAAAGAAAAGGTGTATGCCTTAAATCCGCAAGAAACACGGACATCGAATAATGTGGTGACAGGTGCTGTCCTTATTCATTCTTCATATGCAAAGTGTTTATTTGACTCTAGTGCAACACACTTTTTCATATCACCTTGTGTTGCAAAGAAGTTGAATAGAGTTAAAGAATTGATGTATGAACCCTTAGCTATAACAACACCTTTAGGTGAAAGTGTAGAAGTGAATAAAATGTATAGAGAGTGTATAGTAGAAATCGAAGGTAGACAGTTTATGGTGGATTTGATCAAGCTAGAAGTGTTGGAATTTGATGTCATGCTAGGTATGGATTGCCTGTCAAAGTATAATGCCTATGTTGAATGTCGTGAAAAGAAGATTAGATTCAAGATGGCTAATGGAGAAGAAGTTATGTATCAAAGAGAGCAAAGTGATGTACCCACAAATCTTATCTCTGTTATCGGAGCTAAGAGGTTGCTAAGAAAGGGATGTTGTGCCTTTTTAGCCCAAGTGGTGGATACGAGGAAAACTTATAAGAGTATAGAAGAATTTCCAGTCATAAACGAATTCCTAGATGTGTTTCCAGATGATTTACCGAGATTGCCACCGGATAGGGAGATCGAGTTCAACATTGAATTACCCTCGGGTACGCAACCCATATCAATATCTCTATATCAAATGGCACCGTCCGAGCTGAAGGAACTGAAGGTGCAATTACAGGATTTACTAGACAAGGGTTTCAATCGACCCAGTAGTTCACCGTGGGGAGCCCCAGTACTGTTCGTCAAGAAGAAAGATGGATCTTTTCGACTGTGTATAGATTATAGACAGTTGAACAAAGCGACAGTGAAGAACAAGTATCCTCTGCCCAGAATTGATGATCTGTTTGATCAGTTGCAAGGGGCAAGCTACTTTTCGAAGATAGATCTATGATCTGGTTATCACCAACTCAAGATCATAGGAGAGGACATTCATAAGACTGCATTTAGAATGTGATACGATCAATATGAATTTACGGTGCTACCTTTTGGGTTGACAAACGCACTAATAACTTTCATGGATTTAATGAAACGTGTGTTCAAGCCGTTTCTAGACAAGTTCATTATTGTCTTCATTAACGATATCTTAGTCTACTCGAAGAATAAAGAAGAACACGAGGAACACCTGAGGATGGCATTGCAGATGCTAAGAGAACACCAACTATATGCAAAACTGTCAAAGTGCAAGTTCTGGCTAGATCGCGTATGCTTTCTAGGCCACATAGTCAGCAAAGATGGAATTCAACTAGATCCTCAAAAAGTGGAAGCAGTAGTAGATTGGCCGCGACCTACTACGGTCACTGAGATTTGAAGTTTCTTAGGATTGGATGGATATTATTGGCGATTTGTGAAAGATTTTTCACGGCTTGTGGCACCGTTAACAAAGCTGACAAGGAAACAAGTCAAGTATAATTGGGATGAAGCCTGTGAGGTAAGCTTCTAGAAGCTGAAGAACTGTTTGATATCGGCTCCAATTCTAGCATTACCTGAAGGAGAAGGGGGTTTTGCTATATATTATGATGCGTCAAGGATCGGATTAGGATGTGTCTTGATGCAAAATGGGAAAGTCATTGCCTATGCATCACGATAGCTCAAAAGACATGAAGTTAACTATCCGACTCACAACTTGGAGATGGAAGCAGTTATTTTTGCTTTGAAGATTTGGAGACACTACTTGTACGGGGAGAAATGTGAGGTTTATACAGACCATAAAAGTCTCCAGTATATCTTGAAGCAAAAAGATTTGAATTTGAGACAAAGAAGATGGGTGGAGTTATTGAAGGACTATGATTGTCAAATATTGTACCACCCTGGAAAAGCCAACGTAGTGGCTGATGCCTTAAGTAGGAAGTCTATGGGAAGTCTTTCCCATATAGCAGTGCATAAGAGACACCTTGTGAAGGAATTGAAAGAACTGTTCAATAAGGGTCTTCAATTTGAAGTGAATGGATCGCAAGTACTCATAGCCTACTTCAAAGTGGAATCAAGACTCCTCGAAGAAATTAAAGCCTCACAAGACAAAGATCCACAGTTAGTAAAGATCAAAGATGAAGTAAGAAAAGTTCAAGCTCCAGAATTTGGTATCAATGATGAAGTCCTCAGATGCAAGAATCATATATGTGTACCGAACGTTGAAGGGTTGAGGGAGAGAATCCTGAAAGAAGCTCATCAAAATCCCTATAGTGTTCACCCAGGAACTGCGAAGATGTACCAAGATGTTAAAGGCTACTATTGGTGGCCAGGTTTGAAGAGAGATGTAGCTAACTTTGCGGCATCATGCCTCACTTATTAACAAGTGAAAATAGAGTATCATAAACCATCGAGTTTACTACAAGAGATCAAGTTACCTGAATGGAAATGGGAGCGCATCGCTATGGATTTTGTAGTGGGACTGCCGAGAACTCAAGAAGGATATGACTCAATTTAGGTCATCGTGGATCGACTAACAAAGACAACTCATTTCTTACCAGTAAAGACAACGTATACTGCCGCATAGTATGCATAAATCTATGTGGATCAGATAGTAAAGCTACACGGTGTTCCAGTCTCAATCATTTCATATTGAGGCACCCAGTTTACTTCGAGATTCTAGCAAAAGCTACAAGGAGCAATGGGTACTCAGTTAGATTTCAGTACTGCCTTCCATCCGCAGACAGATGGACAGTCTGAAAAACAATCCAGAAATTGGAAGATATGTTAAGCATGTGCATCATTGATTTTGGGGGCAGCTGCGACAAGCACCTGCCATTAGTAGAATTTTCGTACAACAACAGTTATTAATCCTCCATAGGAATGGATCATTTTGAAGCGCTTTATGAAAGGAAGTGTCGATCACCCGTATGTTGGGTTGAAGCGGTTGACTAGCATATTGAAGCATTGAATTTGTTAAAAAAGACTATGGAAAAAGTACCTTGATCTGTGAGAGATTAAAGACTGCATTTAGCCGATAGAAAGCTATACAGATCAATAGAGGAAAGAGATTCACTTCACAGTGGGAGATCACGTGTTCCTGAAAATGTCACCGATGGAGGGTGTGATGAGGTTCGTAAATAAAGGAAAATTATCGCCATGTTATGTAGGGCCGTTCGAGATTTTGAGAAAAGTGGGAGAAGTATCGTATAGATTGGCCCTACCACCGACATTGAAACATTGCATCCAGTGTTTCAGGTGTCAATGTTGAGGAAGTATATTCCTAATCCTTCGCATATACTGCAACCTCAAGGCATTGAGATAAGCGAAGACCTTTCGTATGAAGAAATTCTTGTTGCAGTCGTAGATCGACAAGTGAAAAAGCTGAGAAATAAAGAGATTCAAATGGTGAAGATTCAATGTAGAAACCATGACATTGAAGAGTGCACGTGGGAAAGTGAGAGGGATATGCGCCAACGATATCCTCAATTGTTTCAATGATTATGGTACGTTCACTAAATTCGAGGGTGAATTTTTTCTTTAAGGGGGGTAGAATGTAATATCCTAGACTTTAAAAAATTTATTTTGTGCAAGTATGAATTCAATGGAATGCTATTGTATTTAGAAGGTTAAATTTAATGTCATTACATGTGAGATTTATTGTTGAATTTATGATTAAATTCCATGAGCAAGTGATGATTGATATGTATGATAATGTGAAATATGTAATCAAATGATGGTTTGCCTAAGCCTTAATGGTGGCCGGCCATGAAGTTCAATTAATGGGAAAAATATGGACCAAAGTGATATTTGTTGTGCTAGAAATGAGTTAGAGGAGAATGAGCCCCATTTTCCACTAACCTCATTTTATATTGCTTTTTATATGGTTCATTGAACCTAAACATAATGAGTCATTTTATTTTCATTTGATTTTAAAATTTAGAAAGAAAATAACAAAGCTTCTCAAGGAAGCGAATCACTTTTAGCCATTCATTTCTATGATTAAATCATAGCCATTCAATCTAAGTCAAACACCCAAATAAGCTATCATTTTTTTTATCTCATTTCTCTCAAAGCTATCAAGAACACAAAAAGCTCTCAACTTTTCTTCTTTCTTCATTGGGTCAAGGAAAATTACCATCAAAAGGAAGATCCAAAGGTAATAACTTTTAGATCTAAAGTTTCTTCTTCATTTTAATGATGTTTTCTTGTTTGTGACTTGTGATCTTCTTTTTATTCCTTTCATTGAGATTTACTCAAATGGTTTCTAGAAAAAGGATTTTCTTGAGAAAATGTATCTTAATGATGATTTGAAAGCTTGATTTGAGAATATTGAGAGTCTTGAAATGATTTTCAAAATGGGTTTCAAGTTGTCTCCTTTTGATGATATCGGTTTGATCAAATATGGGATTTTAAGATTCTTTGATTTTCTATGTTTTGATTGGTGAAATGAGTAAAGTTTTGAGTCTATTTGATGATAATGAAGTGAGTTGAAATTGGGTTAAAAGTTGTGAGATTTTCTTCTCTAGCAAATTATGAAATTTTTTCGAAAATGCTCTTTCCGAACATAGTCCCACGGGTGAACCCACCACTGGGATTCCACCCGTGGGATAAGTTTTTTCAATTCTGGACACTTTTTCCATTGTTCCACGGGTGAACCCACCACTGGGATTCCACCCGTGTGA
This sequence comes from Vernicia montana, assembly GCA_949750685.1. Lineage (NCBI taxonomy): Eukaryota > Viridiplantae > Streptophyta > Magnoliopsida > Malpighiales > Euphorbiaceae > Vernicia > Vernicia montana. The sequence continues at coordinate 15,510 of CATKHJ010360750.1, read as the reverse complement.
TAAGGTTTTTGTGATTTTGGACATTTTTCCATTGACCGATGGGTGACCCCACCATTGGGATTCCACCAATGTTTGTCCCACGGGTGACCCAACCCCTAGGATTTCACCCGTGTGACAAGCTCTGATGTGTTTTTATTTCTTCAATTGGCATAATGATTTGATATATGTTTCAACTAATATGAGATATAATTGAGGAAGGAATTGGACATTGGTCTAAGGTCTATTAGGCCCAAAAGTAAATATGTGTATTGATTATTGATTGTTAATTATATTGATATGTGAAGTATTATTGATTGATATGTGGCTAAGTATAGAACTAGAGTATGGGGATTAGAATCTATCATAGTTCTATAGATAAGTTAGGAAATGATGATCGAATTTGTAATTAATTGGAATGGTTCTTGTAGAACCTAAAGATCAAGTGCAAGAGGAACCGGGTGATCATCATTTCTGCTTGTGTTGATTAGGAGCAAAAAAGTTTAAGGTGAGTACATAATAGTCAATATGTTATAGGCGTCATCCTATTGTATGAACAAACATTCATTGAACCCATTTGATTACTTGATTGAACTTATGTCCCATTGATATTTATTCATGAACCCAAATGTGTTAAAACATTCACTTGAGACCTTTGGTCTACCTTTCTTTGTTATAAAGATAGCACAGTGAAATCTTACTCCTTGATGAGTACTATAGTTCATTTGATTATCCCTAATGCTATCTATTGTTGAAATGTTATAAAGTATATAAAGCAGAAATCCCCATCTGATGTGGGGTATACATCAGTCATGTGCACATGGTAAAGAAGGCCCGGCGGATAGGGATAGTGTATCCGTCTTAGCTAGGAAGGGTGGTCCTAGCCGGGAAACCTGATCAGTTTTTCGCTTGTCTTATTATGAGTGTGCAAAGCATTTAGCCGACACTCGATCTAAATGTGAAAGGGAACATACTATTCTCAAATTTATGATTTCTGCTAAAATAAAATAAAGTGAATTGTATTCAATTGCCTTATTATGAATCCCAAATATTGGTATCATAGATGAACCTCATTGTGATAGTTTCAAATTCCTAATTGTTAATATCGCCTAAAGGCATTAAAGCTTTATTGATCCTTATATTGTATAATTTCATTTAGCCAGCATAACATGTTGATATTATGTATTCACTGAGATTTATATCTCACCCCTTAATGGTTTATTTTTTTCAGGTGCTATAAAGGTTGAGACAAGGTAAAACTCAAGCTTCGTCCTTCCACTTGGGAATTACTCTGTCTGTTTCTATATTTTGTCCATTTTGGTTATATCATAATGAGTATGTATCTCCAAGAGACAAGTCTAGAGTTCCATGGTCATTGTGGTATTAAACAATTTAGATTGTAATTCCTGTAATTTCCTTTTTGGACTGTAATATATGATATATTCTCTCAGTCATGATATTATGAATCGTATTATATTAATGGCATACATTTCATGTATGAATGTTATGGAATGGGTATAGTAATGTGTATCAGGTTCTGATCTGGGAATAATTATATGCATGATTAGTTATAGATTTGTAGTGGGTTCTATGGGTTTTCGGTGGCCTTACGCCTACCCATGCCCTAGGACCGTCATGGCTCAAAGTCGGGTCTTGACAAAAAGAAAAATTTTACGTTCATTTAACCGAGCATGTTTGAGCTCAAATTTGGTCATTCTCATTAATCGTTTAAATTGCCTTCCTATAGCATCATCGATAATTCTTAAAATTCAAATGGGTCTAGGGTATTACATTCTACCCTCTTAAGAAAATTCATCCCTAAATTTTTAATGGACTAATCGATAAATGAAGAAAAATTGAAATCATTGTTGTAATATATTTTTATCACTTCTTCAGTTTCATTCCTTGATACTTGGCTTATGTTATTAAACTTTAGCCAAACTATTGCTTTATCTCAATCTTTCTTCATTTTCCTTTCTAAGATGATGGCACTTTGGTGTCGTAATATATTTTAGTACCTATGAGGAATTAGGTTCATATCTTTTTTTTTAATATCGATATATGGAACATCGAGTTAACATACTCTAATGTTAAGCACAATTAGCTTATATCATATCTTCTTACCTTGTCTAGAATCTCATTGGGTTAAATAAACTAGTTGAACAGTTTATCTTCATGATCCTTTAACAATTGTACTTTAAAACGCTAATCATTTATCTTTATCCAGTGGATCTGAAAGTGTCGCTTTCTTTCATACAATGTTTTATAGAGAACTATTTCTCTTAAATCATAGGCAAAATTAATCAAGATTAATTTCTTGTTTCAATTTTTTCTTATATCATCCATACACGTTCCTAGTATGGTCCCTTCAAGATTTGTGTAATTCCTTAAATCTATCCATTGCTTTTATCATTTACCTGCCGAGGAAACTATTAGTACCATGTACCCTTTTTAATATCTTTAATATTTCTTATATAATACAGTTTACTTTCTCTGAAATTATCTTTCTATTAGAAATCATGTCAATGTGGAAATAGCGCTGATATCCTCGTCTCTTTGAACTGTTTAAGTCCTTTAATTGTAATTCTTTCTCTATAGTCAGTTCATTCATTATGGAGTATGCTATTTTTCAGTTGACAGGACAATTTGTAACTCACTTTTCTTCTAGTTTTCTTAGCCAAACTCATCTCTTTTTCAAACGCATGTGAAGAAATAGTTTTTCGCTTTGGGCAGAGAGGATCTCTATAATTGCATCAATTATATCTATCTTACTGTCATGATGGACTGTTCTTTCCAAAGTGATCAGTTTCCAAGAATGAGTTTTACCATATCCTTACTCACTTGAGTAAGAGAGCGATTAATCTACTATAAATTGAAAAAGAATGCATCCAGTGATATCATAATCAAATTTCTAACTTCTTCTCAAGCTTTTAAAATTTTCTGTAGTTCTATCAATTCCTTTTTCACTTTATTCTCTTAAGGTTCATGGCTTTCTCTATATCGTCCTCTTCTGGACCTAGTCCTTTTCTTTATAATAGACCTTCTCCTGAACTTCAAGCCAATATTACTTAGAAAACTCTCCATGATTTATTGAGTAAACAAATTTTTTTGAATATCGATCTCTTCTCATTCAAAAATATGGATCTCGATTTATTCGAGAACTAGCAATTTATCCTAAGTATCATTTTCTTAGGATTTACGCTTTCATAGACTTCACTATGAATTCATTTTGGCTATGGAAAAAAGAATTTCTTTATTTTCTATGGTATTTCCTTCCCTTTTATCACATCGCTGTGGAAGTTCAACCCTTCCATTTTCTGAGATATATTACTCATTTACAAAGTAATAGTAAGACTAATCCTCTTTTCTGAACTGTCAGGTATAAATCAGGAAGCAATACCTACTCTCTGATCTATCGTTGTTTTTTGTTGCTCTTATACCGTCATGAACGATCTCAATTAATTGTGTCTCCTCAAATCTTTGTTTACAAAACTTATCCCTTCTCGCTTTGTAGAGATTGATTTGATCATTCATAAGAGTTTGTTATCTTTAAGCACTTTACGTGTGACAAAAACAATGTTGTTCCATATGAACTATGGCCTCCAGAAGAAGCTGATACCCCTTGGTGGTCATTCCCTGCCAATTATTACAAGAACATCCATGCAGATAAGACGAACAGGGAGGAAAATCATCTTGAGGGTTTTCGTCCCCAGGGAAGAATGTCAAACCCTGTTGTTAACTTATGTAAATTCGTTCCTTTCCATCACCTCTAGACTCATCTTGTGGATGATTCCCAAAATCCTTATGAATTCGATAAGGCGATCGATCAAGGCTTTTCCGATGATGATGAAGTAAAGAACTTATCTCCTTCACACGATACTTTTAACGGGTGGGATGGGTGGGAGACTACTTTCATTTCCAAATGTTAAGTTGCCATCTGTAATAATAATTAGGAAAAAAAATTTGTTTCCTCAATTATCTTATCTTATTCAACTCTTAATTTAACTTGCAAGTTTTTGGTTTCTTAAGATCTCGACATTTATCTAATGAATCTTAGTCTTCCTCTTACTGCGAGTATGTTGTCTCAATCAGGGTAATATATGTGCATACATCAATGCATGTAGTCATAGTGTTCTTATAGCCTTTTGAACCATGCTGACATTATAGTGAGATGTGTTAGCTTTTAATCATTTTCTTTGTCTAGGCGACATTTATATCTTTAATACACATAAGAATTAATATACGTTATCATAGTCACAACATGTATCCATTTCATACTGTATTCGTATTTTTCTACGATTTAAATTTCCTTAAGGAATTCATATATTCAGTTGAATAATCCTTCACATTACTTATTTCATATCAATCTTAATTATTTTACATTTCCTTCTATCTCCATGTCCAACTCCTCCAAAGTGAAATTTGAATGTATTCAAGTTTCCTTAATAATCACAATTCCTTTCTTATTCATATAGTCTTCCACATCTTTTCCAAGACTACTTTAGTCCATTGTTTATTCTTGACCACTGCAAAGGTCTTAGGTATTCAAATTTCTCATTCTTATTTAACTCTTCTGTCATAAATCATTATCCTGATTAGTTTCTTATATCCTTATGCAATAATGATCAATTTTGACTATTTTCAATTTCTTCATCTCTTTAACCATTTACAATTCAAGTATTTGCTATCTCGAGTCAAGCTCATCTATTCCATTTGTTTCACTATTATAACTTCTCTTTTACCTATTCTTATTTCAGTCTCATCTTTATCAGTTAAATCTCTCAACTATGCTAGTTCTTCATTGCTATATCGTTTCCTTATCCTTGCGATTCTCCTTAATTATTCTTTACACTTTTCATTTTAGCATTTACTGTTCCATCTAATCAGTACCTCATTCACCTTTCTTGATCACATTCTATACTTGTTATTTTTAATAACATCTACTCTTATTCCATGACCACTGTCTTACTATTAATCCTTCTTATTTGTGGGATATCTCACTTCAATTATATTTATTCTAATCAATAAGACCTCACTAGAATTTAACTCATATATATTCCTTTTTGTATTACTCCCTTTTATCATCTGTCTTTATAATTCTGACTTTTATTGTCTCCCTTAATATACTTTATTTTTCATCACACTTTATTCATCCATTTTTCTTTACTTTCCCCCTTTTTTAAGATTTTAATTAAGTCTAACAAGAGTTCCTCATGTTTTCCTTTATGCATTTTTGTTATCATATTATAAACAGTTCCACATGTTTCTCTAAAGATAGTATGATAACTTTTAGGTAATCGATTATTTTCTTCCTTGGAGATACTAATCAACATGCTTTCTTTCAATTCTCATTCAGTATCCATGCAAATAGCAGGAAGATTTCTGCTTCTCTCTTGGTGGTGTCGTTACCAGGGAGTACACAATAGATGGCATACAATACCCTTCTCGTTCCACTTGTTCATTCTTTCATTTTGATTCAAATAGCTTTCGTGTCATTGCTTCTACATTCTTCAATAGTTTTCGTTGCTTCTCATTTTCTAACTTGCCATTTAAACATAGGTGACTTTAACAGATGATTGTGTACTAACACAATGTATAGATCAACGTTAGATTTCTACACTTTTATCATTATGAGATAGTTTCCTTAGGATGTCTCTATCCTAAGCAATACACATGTTTCGTATGTATAATAATTTACATATTTCTATCATTATTCACATTATATAAGTCTTTTCACAGACAATAGATATACTGATATTTTTATCAATATTCAATAAAGGATTATTACAGGGAATTTCTTCTTGACAATACACATTTATTTTCACTATTACAGGGGCGATCACTAGAGGGATCGACCTCCTTTTCACATTTGTCACTTCACTTTCATATTGCATTTTGGTATACATGTATCATTTAGAGTATGTTCAATGTTTCATTCATATAATTATTACACTAGCGTATGTTTCCACATACTAGTTCTTTTATATTCATAGTACACACATATATATCATACTAAAAGATAAGAATTTAGTCATATATAGATAATGCGGAACTATCTTAATGATGAATTGTAATCGATGATTAGGAATCCTATGCTCAATGGTTTAAATTATATACTATGACTCTTTAAAATTTTTTAGTCTAAATTAAACTTAAACTTTTGCTTTGATACCAACTTTGTCACACCCCACCTTCGAAGGTGTGACAGTCCTAGGGCATGGATAGCGATAAAGGTACCAACAACCCGTAGAACCCTTCATTCCATAATATAATTCACTTAGAAAACATTAATCATAATCCCCAAATTCAACCTACATTAACAGTATCAAATACCTCAATTATACCAAATGTAAACTTAATATATACCATTGTAGTTCCAATATACTTAACATATACCACATGTATACTATCCATTTAATGATGTTTCTCATCATCAATTAACATGTTATTGTACCAGATATTAGTTTCTATAATTTGTTATAACATATTACATTATAATTCCTTATCAATATAAAGTATCCAATTTATTCAATTACTAAAGTACCATAACCACAATCATCCATGGAGCTCTAAATAAGAGGACCCAAAGAATTTAGTCTTAATCATTATACATTCAGCGAAGTAATCCCAAGTGGAGATTGATACTTGAGATCCACTTGCTGAGTCTGCTAATGGACCTGAAAACAATACACTATGGGGGTGTGGAAGAAGCTCAGTGAGTACTTAACAATAAAAAATGAAACAGTGTATGAGTAAATGTTTATCAATAGAAATAACAAGATTTCATTGTATCAATGTGAAAGAAAAGTTTCACAACAGTCATGTCATACCCCAACTTTGAAAGTGTGACGATCCTAGGGCATGGGTGACCATAAGGGTACCGACAACACATAAAACCCTTAAGCATAACTAAAACATTCCAAATAATCATTGCATTCCTATATGCATATCAACTATCCCAAGACCTCAACCTAGAACCATATTCATGTATCTATAATCATTCATTTGAATATACTTGAAGATACCATTTTAATAATATTTATCTTTAATCGAGTTAGCATACGTATACCATTAATGTATCACTTAGATACCTAACACATACTTTATCTATATATGCATATACCATTCCACTATCAAATGAATATGATTTTTAACTATACATGTAACACAGTGGTAGTACTTATTCAATTACAATTTAACCATCCAAATATTTCTATTGACCTTCACGGTAAATACCTATGCAGCTCTATAATATTGGAGAACTTTGATATACTTTACCATGTAAGAGTTTGAAGATATCTATCATACGCCAACTCGAAAAGTCCCAAGTGAAGGAGAATACTTGAGGTTGCCTTGCTGAGTCTTCTAACTACCTGAAAATAATACACTAAGGGGGTGTGAGATAAGCTCAGTGAGTACATATCAATTTAAAATAAAGCACAGGTGAGTATTTAGAAACAACATTAATGGGGTCCTCTTGGGTATTCAATAATAATGAGGCTATTTAACTCATAGGTATTCATTTAATGGAATGTAAGGATACATTAAGGTTCAATGATGAATGATATCAAAAGGAAAAAAATTAAATAGTGATTAATCAATTAGTGTCATTTTAGTAGAAATCAATAAATTTGGAAGTGGTGTACTTCCCACTTGTAAATCAGTAGAGTGGTAGCTATTGCCTTGCTCACTCATAACAGTAATCAGAGGGTAAGACTAATCAGGTCTTACGGCTAGGATCACCCCTCCTAGCTGAGGCGGATACACTATCCCTATCCGATAGGCCTTCTTACCATGTGCACATGACTGATGTATAACCCCACATCAGATTGGAATTTCTCTTTACAAGGGTCATTAATAACTATGGAACATATGCAATGAATGTCAAGATATCAATGGAGTTCATATGGATATATCAATGGTTCCTTGAAGGAAGCAATTCAAATAGGGGTTTCGGTACTTATTTGGGAATACAATAACTAGATCGAAGGCCTTTTTGAGAAATGGCTCACTTGTAAAGCTCATTATTCAATACAATCATTTGTGATTCACATTTGAAAGGTTAGGCTTTTATTGAAGGGAATCAATATAGGTTTGGTCTCGATGATGGATGAACATACTAGATCATGATATTATGTACCCTCCTCTTCTCCTTTGCTCCAATAGCTAGTAGACAAGATGAATGTCCTTCTTCATCCGAAGTACTTTCATTACCCTTTTCTTCGTCCTTAAACTCTACAATCATTTACATTACTCATGTTACTATATGAACATTTCACTCATGTTACTATATGAACATTTCTAAGTAAAGTATTGTACTTAACCCCCTCTATTCCTAATCTTAATTCTAAAGTTTTCAAGACATATCAATGATCAACAATGCAAGTTCAAATATAGCAATCATTTCACATATACATATCACATAGTTTGTAAACATTTCCACTTTTAAACACTAGAGGGGCCGAATGGTCATGAGTACTATCTCCCTCAACACTAGTTCATTTCTTTATATCTAAGTACTTTGTATCAATTCAATTCGTCATACACATCATAGTTATGCACATTGTACATTTACATGTAATAGACGAATGGGCCATAGGTATTAACCCATCACTTACTCATCATTTATCATTCCCAATTTCATACTCAAACAATTTATCACAATAACATTTGATATACATAGAGAATTTGTTAATTTTTCATATGATATCATTAATGTCATGCATCATTCATAAAACTAGTTTGACCATATTATGTTGTTTCTGTCATAACTCATGTTCTACTCATTCAATTAAGTTGATTCTTTTTTCATATGAAATTAAACACATACAAATATAACATATCCAAATTTCAGTTCAATTGTAACTCTATACAATTTATAATGAATTTCTAAAGTCAGGTATGTTTCTGCATTAGGTTAAACTGACATATGCTCAATTTTTCTATTATAACTCAAAATTATTAAATCTTATGGCTAATCCATTTTACAGAGTAAAATTACACACATAAAGGATCAATTTCTTAGTTTTGAGTTTGGCTTGATTCGGTCTCTAAGGCTCTCAATTCAGAAACCTTACTTTAGGTCATAGGCTGAACCTAAGTACATGGTCAGTCATGGTACAGGCTCTATATCACACTATACTTGGAATTTTGCTAAGATACTTCACCAATAAATTTTTCACATGTCAAGAGTTGTTTCAGTAGTTTTGGGTTTTCCATGATTCTATCCCTAACATCTTCAATTCAAGAGTCAAATTCCCAAATTTGTAAATTGAGTCAGTTTACAGGGTTGGACTGACTTTTCTCCACTAATCCAGTTGTAAATCACAATTCACAACTCCAATTGCTAAATTTATTTCAGGTTTTAAATTTTACACATAAAATACCATTTTATTAGTTTTAATATTTCTATAAATTTAACTCTAGGGTTCCTAAATCTAGAGCTCAAGTTCTAAGTTACTGTTGGCTCGTTATATAGAGGCAGTCCTATTTTAGCCTAAATATCTCCTAATATATTAATAATTTCTTCAAAAAAATTTACAAAATTCTTAATTACACCTTATGCTACGTTTTCTCAGTTTTGACCCAAGCCAAATTCTAGCTTTAAGGTCCTTGTTTCAAGGACTCAAGTTCCAGCACTTCAACTCTCCCCCAATATACAAACATATTAGGTTCTCTACTTAATTTATCTAAGTGTTCAAATCATTCCTTTCATGCATCTTTTCATCATTCATCAAGTATTTAATTTCAGAAAAATTTTCCTTTGCAATCCTAATTGTGACCAAAATCAATAGAGAATGAAAGTAGAGGAAAACTTCAACATTTCATGAAAAGTTTAAAACTTTTTATGCTTAAACATTAAATAGAAAAGAATTGATGAAGAACTTACTTGAGAAATCCATTTTTAGATGGTAGAAGTGGTAGTGCCCGAATGTCTCTAACAAGGATAGAGAGAATTTTTGCTTTGTGGAAGTGAATAGAAATGTGAGAGGATGAAAAATGATGTTAGCTTAAATAAAGATATGGATGGTTAAGATTCACTTGAGTTAATCCAATGGTAAAGATTGATGGATTACCCTTGAAATTTTTGGTGAATATTTTCTTTGGACTAAAAGATATTGTGTAGAAATTTTGAGTTATTAAAAATAAATAAAAATAAAATTTTCTAGAAAAATGGTTTGGTTAGTGGAAAGTGAGACTCATATTCCACTAACTCAATTAAAAATCCAATAATAATTCACTTTATAATTTTGAAGTAAAATTTTCCTTTAGCATAACATGTATGGCCAACCTTACACATTGGGCTTGGGCCTTCCATTTGCTTGGTCACATACAAGTACACTTCACTTAATTTTTTTTTTTTTGACAGTTTTAATAAAATGATTATTTTACCCTTGTCTTTATGTACACTTTAGTACTCATATTTTAACATGAAAATTCAATCATATTTTCATCATGAAAATATTTAACAAGCATATACATACATAAAATCAATTATTCACAATAACAAGCTTTCAAAATTTAATTAGACAACAATAAATACCTTATATCCAATTTTGGGTTCATTGGTCTAATTGTCAATGAATTCCCTTCTCTAGGTCACTTTAGCTAATTAGTACGTGTCATATGAACCTCAAGTATCAAAAGTCAATAATAGTTGGAGTTCAATATTACCATTTTAGTAGAAATCAAAATTCTTGGAAGCGGTATGCTTCCCACTTATAAACATTAGAGTGGCAGTCTAAGTCTCGCTCACTCATACAGTATCATTAGCGCGAGATTGATCAGATCTCACGGCTAGGACCACCCTTCCTAAATAGGGTTGGATATGCTCGCCCTACCCGCAGGCTTTACCATGTGCACATGACTGATGTGTTACCCCACATCAGATGGGGATTTCTGCTTTCAAGATTACAATAAGATCATTTCGATCCAGTAATGCAAGCATTTTGATATTATGAATCAACAATTCATAGTAATGAATCATTATAAGATTCAAGGATACATTATCAATTGTAGGAACACTAGAATTCATATGAATATATCAACAGGATTCTCAAAGGAACATAGTTATAAGAATGGTTCATCAATCTAGGTATACTAATGTCACATCCCATCTTTGGCGATGTGACGGTCCTAGGGCATGGGTAACCATAAAGGCACCAACAACCCGTAGAATCTTATTACTCAATATTACAATACAGTTAATATCATAATTTTCGTGAGCATTAATAATAAATTTTCAATTCGGCAGCATAATAGTTGCATCAATAATATTACCCCAGGTTCATAACCTGCATTAAAGATACACTTCCAATATACTTAACTTCATATACACCAATGCAAATCCTCCCAATAAATATAATCATTGCTAATCACATATCATTGTAACAGCTGTTAATTTTTGTATTCACTTAATCATATGACATTACTGTTTTTAAACCATATAGAGAATTCAGTTTAATCAATTATTACATTACTAGACCAATATAGTCTATGGAGCTCTAAATGATTCGACTCAAACAGTAAGCTGTAAACAACCTTACTTTCAACGAAGTAATCCTAAGTGGAGATAGATACTTGAGATCCACTTGTTGGGTCTACTATTGAACCTGAAATAAAATACAGTAGGGGTGTGAGCAAAACTCAGTGAGTACTTACAATAACTAAGAAACAGTGTATAAATATATGTTTAATAATAAAATTATCAGTTTTAAAATATAACATTGATTAAACAGTTGAGGTTAAATATTAAGGTTCCAAGAAAACAGTGAAGGAGAATCAATTTTTTAATGATCAATGAAAATTAAGATTCAATATCAGGATATCAATGTACTAATATAGAAGAAACAATTTTTCAGATAATCAATGGTAGTGGAATATCGATTTTAGGATTACAATAAAATATTGTAGAAGACACCAACGAGATTCAATAACGATAATTAATAACGATCGGGATTCAATAGTAGTGAACAATAACAGTCAGAATTTGTTAACAGTGAACAACAACAATAGGGATTCATTAGCAGTGAGCAACGACAGTAGGGATTCATTAGCAGTGAACAATAACAATCAAGATTCAATATCAGTGATCAATAATAGTTGGGATTCAATAATATCATTTTAGCAGAAATCACAGTTTTGGAAGTGGTGTGCTTTCCAATGTAAACAGTGGAGTAGCGGCTAATGCCTTGCTCACTCATATCAGTAAACAGTGGAGTGGCAGCTATTGCTTTGCTCACTCATATCAATATAAAGTGTAAGAATGATCAGGTCTCACGGCCATGACCACCCCCTCCTATCTGAAGCGGATACGCTCACCCTATCCGCAGGCTTTTTCCGTGTGCACACAGTCTGATGTAAAACCCACATCACTCGGGGATTTTTACTTTTAGTAATACAGTATGATCACTTAAGATCCAGTATGTAAGCTTTTCAATGTTTCAAAATTAACAGTGTACAATGATGAATCAAATAAGATTCAATAAAAGATAACCAGTGTACGATAACGAATCACATAGGATTCAGTGCGAGGTGATCAATTGCAGGAATAAAGGAATTTTATACATGGATCAATTGATTCCTCAAAAGAATATGACTATGAGAACAATTTATCGATAAGGGTATATTGAGTTTTCAATTGAAAACCATTAGTTCAAGAAAGGATTTATTTTAGAGAAAAGATCGATATATGGAAAATGAACACTTCTACAGTGTTTAAGTGAAGTATAGTTTAGTACTTGCATTCAATGGTCATAATGGGCCAATGGCCTCAATGAAGGAATTCAATATCAATAATTAGGCCGAATGCCTCGATGAAAGGAATTCAATAACTATTTATATATATAGGTCATAGGCCTCATTTAAAGAATTAACTCGAACAATTATTTCATTACAGTAAAATAAGGTTTTCAAGGTACTCACATTAACTTTCTTAGCTCCTAATATAAACTTTTAGTATCCTCGGTAGTGACGCTTTTAAATCTCCGGAGCATATATCTCTTTAGGTTCTATGTTGAACCATATTATTTATACCATTTAACCAAAAATTATTAATTACCTTATCAATTTGATCATCTAATGATAATTTTAATATTCTTATCTAATATCAATGCAATTCGTTACACTTTGTAGTATAAACATATGCATTTATAACAATTCAATACACTTTTACAATAAATTCATATTAAATAATTATATTCAATTCAATATTCATTTTTATTATTAATCATTTATTCATTGTTTCCGTATATAGATAATTTATTAAGTCACAATTGTTTACTTAGTCACATTATATTTTTATTCACTATCTAGTTATATCACTAGACCTTATCACCTTGTTTCTGCCATTACACAAGATTTACTAATCCAAATGAGTTGATTATTTTTGTATTTAAAACTAGACATATACATTGATAACATATCCAAAATTGAACTTAAATTTCAATTAATAGAAAACTTGATGATCATTTCAATTCATTTCTATTTCTGTTATAGGGTAGACTGACCCTGTTACACTGTTTTGAGTATAACTCAATATTTATGTTTACAATTGCAATTTACTTTTACTGGGAGGTACTATAGACATTAAGGAACATTTCTTATGTTTTTAGTTTAACCCATTATATCTTTAACATCCTCAACTTATAGGTTCTAATTCAGGTTACAAGTTGAATCTAATTACAGAGTCAGTTGCAGAACATTCACTATTTCTCATACTAAATTTGAAATCTTATCAATTACTTTTGTGTATTAGTTATAAACATATCAATTATCATTTCACTAGTTTTCAATTTCTTCTAATTCTATCTCTATCATACTCAATTCATGAGATATATTCTTAAGGTTATCAATGGTGCTAAATTACAATAGTTTCTATACCACATCACATTCAATCAATCATATCTCACAATAAACATATCCACTTTACTTTTCCTTTTACACAGAGATTAAATACATATCAATTATCATTTTTTATGTTTTATACTTAACTTAATTCAATCTTTAAATCAATCTTTTGGGCTACTCTATTTTGAACTGCCCATTCAATCTTTGAACAAGACCAATTTAAGTTCAAGTGGGATTTCTATTTGTACACAATAAATATTTTAAATTCCTTTTACAAGTGAACACCTGAGAATTTACCTAAAACTTTTATGTTTTGAATATATCCAAATTTTGTCCATAAAAACCTCTATAAATCCAAACAGTCCGAGTTTATTTAGAAACCCCAAAATCCTAGTCAGTCCATTTTCAAATGACACATCTCATTACTTATAAAGAATTTCGCAAAACCCTTTTATGAGACTTTAATTAGGGTAAAACACTATAACTTTTATGTTTTATACTTCCCTAAATTCGGCCTCTAAACTATCAATATGGATATTCTAAGTTTCAGCTCAATTCAACACCTAGTTTTCCAAAATCAAGTTCCATTAAGCAATTTAATTACAATCAACTCATAAATTATTTCAATTAAATTCATAATATACCCGTAAATATCATAAAAATAAAAAAGCAATAATTTCCTCCAATTTTCCTTTGGTAGGTCGAAGACACCAACAGCAAAGAAGAGGAAGAAATTTTACAATTTCAACAATAAAATCTAACTACTCACCCTTAAAATGAAATTTGAAGACAGGTTTTTGAAATTTACCTTGAAGTTCTCTTGAGTTAGTGGGGAGCTCTAAGGGAGACGGCCATTTAGAGAAGAAAGACTAGAAATTTCTTTACTTTTGACTAATTATGAACTTAAGATCATTTTATATCAATTTGGATAAACCTAAATGAAATGGATGGTAGAGATTTAGATTTGTTATGAATAGCTAATATTTTTAGCCACATTTTGATTTTACAATATTCATTTATATTTAAACAAATATGACCATATATTATTAATAGGAAATTTCCACATAGCTTCCTCATTTAATAGTAATTTTGACCAATTAACAATTATGGGGTCCATTTCATTAATTTAATTTTGACAATTCTTTTCTCCATATAATTTCAAGAAATTTTTCCCTTCTAATAACCATAATGGGTTGGCCATGATACTACATGGATGGGCCTTCCACTTGCTTCATAAATTCATTTACATTTGACTCTTCATTTCGACAATTTTTGCAAAATGACCATTTTACCCTTCTTGTACTTTGTACCTTGTTGTAACCGATATCGATGCAATTCTTTGACTTTATTTCATTGATCATATTCATAACATTTTTATGAGATCATATGTACCATAATATCGCAGTAGCAAAATTTATATAAAAAAATATTTATATGTATCTAACCGAGTTTTGTTTGAGTTCCATTTGATCTTGTTATCGCAATAACCATTCAAATTGCATTCTATTGACATTACTGTTAATACTTAAGAATTAATGGAATCTGTTAGAGTATATGCCCTAGAGCAGTATATATGTTTATGTAAATGTAAAACAATATTATTATACGGCAATAAATATATGTTTATATAAATCAATTGTTCCATTGTATTAAATGTATATTTGAAGTCCATTAGTATTTTGTGAG
>CATKHJ010360732.1:0-20765 GCA_949750685.1 Vernicia montana | reverse complement strand
AGAAGTGTTCTTCATTTTACTTGTTCTTCAAATCTAATCATTTGTTCTTTGTGAAAGAACAAAAATTTCTTGAAAAGT
This sequence comes from Vernicia montana, assembly GCA_949750685.1. Classification (NCBI taxonomy): domain Eukaryota; kingdom Viridiplantae; phylum Streptophyta; class Magnoliopsida; order Malpighiales; family Euphorbiaceae; genus Vernicia; species Vernicia montana. The sequence continues at coordinate 20,687 of CATKHJ010360732.1, read as the reverse complement.
GTTGAATAATCCATAGAACATAAAAGAAATCCAAACACCTAAGGTTTGCCAAGGTAGATCTTGATTTTATTTGGACAACCAAAGAGAGAAAGTCAATAACAACTAAGGAAACCAAAGGGAGCTTGATAGAGGAAGCTTGGTGTGGAAATTCTAGAGGCTTCACGCTTGGGGAGCTTTGATAAAAAAGAGAAGAATTAAAAGTCTTGGCTTCAAGAGGTAATTTGATTACCATTTGTTCTTTCTTTTCTTGCATATGTGTTTTACACATTAATTAAGAGATTGCTTGGAAGTTTATTGGACTCAAACATAGGTGTTATGAAATTTTTAAAACATTTAAGATTTCACAAACCTACCGATTTCGCTGCGCTTAGGCCCAATATCCCTTCATGTAGAATATTATTTCGGATCTGTAATCTTTTAAGTATGATGACTATAATTTATGAGGTATTAACCAATCATACAATATGAGTACTAAAATCAATTAACGGTCACACATAATTAAAGATTAATTATGCATGTAATATGGATAGTATGCATGATAGGTTCGTCTATGGATTTTGGCTATGATCTTGGGAACGTAATTGCCATATGTTAGTGAGAGTAGTGTAGTTGAGGGTTCTACGGGTTTAAGTGACCTTACCTCTTCCTATACCCTAGGACCGTCACATCTCGAAAGGCCGGATGTGACAGATAGATATTAATATTCTTAAAAGTTTAAAGTTTGTAAATGTTGAGGTGAGTAGTGGCACTAGTGGATGAGATTTACTAAGCATAATTTTGTTTGTTGTGAAGGTCACTAATTAAGGCTTTGAGAATGGGAAAAAGACAAAATCGTTTAAAGGAAAATTTAAGTAGTTTTTTTTTTTTTTCAATATTGGGCCAACATGTCAATAAATTTATATAGATTTTCATTTGAATTTGAATTGGCAATAATATTATAATAAATTAATGAGGGCTTTTATAGTGGACTTGGTTTATATATAAACCATAGGGTTTATGACCGTCAGATCACCAACTTTAAATCTTAACCATTGATCAAAGTTACTGGTTACCTAATATACCTGTAACTTAATTTTAGTTACTTCACTTCTTACCTGTTTTACAGGTTACGTATTTTCTTCTTCTTATTCTTTCTTGAAATCTCCTATTATTATCAATCTCTCACCAATATCAAACAATTGCAAGTCTATAATTATTATTCTTCTTCTTTCTGTTTGGGAGAGTGGTGGTGAGAGTCAAGCAAAAGGGATGGGTTTATTTGGCTTTGTGACAGAATTAGTGATAGAGATCGCTAACGAGCAAAGAGAGAGAAGCAAATAACAAGAGAGGTTTGGTGATAGCGAGGAAAATTCGTTGGTTACCTAGTACTTGAAGAAAGCCATCGGGAAGGAGTCCGGTAGCAGAGGATTTTAGAAACAAAGGTATTGTCAAAGAGATTCTTTGATTCACTAAGAACCAAAGGATTTTGGATTGGTTTCTCTTTGACAAATCTTCCATTATATGTCTTCAGGTGATTAGATTTTGCATATTTATTTCTTTAATTATTTCTTTTACACAATAGATCTAGTCGCCTTCTAATGAAAATGATATTTAGAGATTTTTTTTTGAAAGTTTCATGTGCTTGATGTGATGGTGAATGATTTCATTTTGTGAAATTTTGGGTTTTATATGTTGAAACTATATGACCAATTCCACGAGTTAGGATGAATATTATCATTTCTTTATTCATTTCTTAATGTTTTGGATTCTTTTTCTCTGTTCATGTGAAAATACAGAGAAATAAAATTAGTTTGTGCATATTTTGATAAGCTTTGGTTGTGCATATTTTGAGATTCTCCAATAAAATGCTTTTTAAATCTTTATTGGTCTTAGCAGATTAGTAAGCTTTATATTTTGAATTTTGTTACTATGTAGTTGTTAATCAATGCCTACCACTTGTTTGATAGAATGTCTCAATCATATATATATTTCTCTTTTTAATGCAATGTAAAATGAAGTTTTTAAAGCAATTACAAACCGAATCTTCTAGTTATCGGAATACATTAAGGTATAAAAAAGCAAAATCATCTTCTCAAGAATCAAGATTTCAAGACTAGAAAACTAGTTTAGTCACTTATTCGAGAAATGGAGAGTTGATAGATGGAGGGGTGCAAATTAGATGAAAGGAAGGTGGTAGCAAAGGCATATATTGTGATCGACAGACCATTGATTTATGGTTCTGGTAATTGGTGATTCTCATAGTTTTTTACATGTAAATATTTTTGAATATTTAGATATTTAGTGATGCAACTTTACACACTTAGTATGTTAACACAATTTTGTTGCAGTGAAAAACTATCTAGGTCTGCAATTTGATTGTTGTCCATTTTATTATGTTTAATTGATGTAGTGCAATAGTTTTAGACAATTGGTTGCTTAATTGCAATAGGGATTAATTTACAAGTACATCAGGATGTTCTTTTGCCACTCTAGTAAAGTTGTAGTTGAAGTTTCAGACTCTATACTTCCTTCCATTATGATGGAGTGCATTAATTTATGCTTAATAATGTGATGAAATGGTATGAAAACAAGGTAATATTTATGCAATACTTTTTTATGGGATTAAACATTAAAAGCAGCCTAACATCTTAGTTTAGATGTTGAATATGTAGGTACTGATTTAGGAAATTCGCCATTACCCTTCATCTATAGCAGGACCTATGGTTTTTTTTTTTTATGTAATAATGGTTCATGGGATGAACCAATATGGAGTGATTGGTCTAGGTTGTCTCGGTCATATGTCAGTGAAGTATAGGTAAGCTTTTGGACAAAAATAAGATTTTTTTTAGCACAAGTATATTCAGGAAAGAGGTAGCCTTGAGTGTGATTGGTACAAACAATTTTCTTGTCTCATTTGACCTGACAAAAAACAGATGAACAAATGAAGGTAAAATGATATGAGGCTACTTAGGAACATATTCATTCTCAGTTACTCCAGATTTGTCACTAGATTTCCTGCATGACTAATTTAATTCAATTGATTTCATGCAGGACACAGCTTTTTGTGATCAATCAATTGATCCATATTGTCCCTATCGAGTCACTCTTGGTTATTGTCCCAGTTGGATTCCCAAGTGAAGTGCAATTCAGCCACGCAAGTGTAAACCGATTGATTTGAATAGTTGTCGTTGCTAATAAGGATAACTTACAAATGAAATAATAAGTAGTAGATGGCCTTGAAATATTGCTGCTGTGATTTTGATATTTATGCTGGCAATAGTATAAAACTCATTTTCTTATTTAGTTAATGTAACTCTACAGTTCTACAGTTTATTTAGTTTGCTATAAGGCTTTTTAGTAATGGTTTAATATACATATTAAGTGTATATTGATTGTATAAATATTGTAGTATATCATTCTTTTTTAATTAATTAAATTTTTTGCATGCACAGAGCATTTGTTTTTGCTGCATTTGTACAATTTTTATTTTTTCTTTATTTGAGAGGAATAACAAAAGATGGAAAACTTGACTTGTATTATCAATCCCAGCAAAACACACACTGTAAGATAAGGCATTAATGCAAGCTGATATAAGGATAATAAGACAATTACAAGACTCCTAAGCACGCCTTATAAAACTCCTTATGTTGGAATGAATGGTTGCAATCCCTTATCAATTGTAAAATTTTATATTCAGACTTGCAATGCACAAGAGTGATATCCATTTTTCGCAATCACAATCAGCTGAACCATAATATTAACATGCCATATTTTAGTCAATAAACCACATCCATATTTAAGTCAATAAACCACTACATAGTTAGCCTACAAAACCATTAGACAAAAGGTTGTAACCATATTGCATAGCTAACTGAAGACAAAAGCTTTTAAAATAATACTAAGAATCTTCTACTTTTATTTTCTACCAATAGAAATTGACTTCCAACCTCTGTTATTGCTCATTTTCTTTTGATGTTTTACAGGTACAAAACAACTTTCTTCATTTTTCTTGTCCTTAACATGCCTGCCTCTAAACCACTTAAGAGTGTCATCTTTCACAATAAACTTCAACTGGTTGCTTTCATGCTTCAAGATCCATAATAGCACTTTCACCCTGAGTTCTTGAGAAAGTACCTGTAATGAATTTGCAATCTTTAGTGATATTGCTCGAACATTTGGATAGAAAAAATAATATGCATATTTAAAAGCATCTTTTGCCTTATCACCTCAATTTCTTTGGAGTTTTTCAAACATTTTAATTGCAATGAGTTTCAATCGCTTATTGTCGAACGCATATTTTGTGTCACAAAGAGTTCGCAGTCATTTCTTTACATTAGAAAAATTCAATTACGTCAATTTAACGGTATATTAAAAAATATAGGCTTGCAAAAATGCGAATGCATTAAAAGAAAAAAATCCTTACGAGTTCTTTTGTTTAGGAGAGCTAATGCTCCTCTGAACATTGAAAGAAGTAAAAAGGACAAGATCGTTTTGTCTGATTTCATGTTCATAAACTTCTTGAAGACTTGACAACTATAAATTATATTAGTATATGTTACAGAATAACCAAATAGCATTTTTAATGTAAAAAAATACAATTAAATATTACTAGAACTTTAATATGATGTTTACTATCTTCATCCATGTAAGTACAATACATGGATGAATCTCTTAGCTCAACATTATGGCCAATTGTGTCAATGACTACAAGTTTAATGATTAGGATTTAAAGTCAAAATTGGAACAAAAATCTGCATCAAATGAAAGTAATTTGTATTAGAATAGAAGAAATACAATAACAAGATCAACAATATTTGAATTGTGCCAAAAAAAAACATATAATAATTATTGATATCGAAATAAATACATATTGTAAACATAATAATCCACTGAGAACATTACCAAACGGTTCTTGTACTCTTGAGTTTTGCATTTAATTTTGAATGTAGGAGGCACCAGTACTCCTATTTTGTTTTCATCAAATACTAACACATGTAATTCCAACCCACTAATTTAGAACAACAAAGAATAACCTGGCTTTATATGTACAACTTCAAAAAAATCTCTCATTCCAGTAATCATAACATAATGTTCTTGGGCAGTAACTCGTACATTCCATGTTCTTCCATTATCGCCAATCAATTTAAATTCGACAGTGATCCCAATAGGATCATTGTACAGCAGAAAATCACGAACAACTCTATTGTATCATTCAAATAGCAAGGCCTATATTTATAGATCCAAGATTATATCATTCAAAGAAATTCGGTATATTTTGGATATTGGAAAGTTTGACAACTACTTCTTTCAAATTATTTACTAGCATGCAAGAGATACAAAACCCAAACTATTTTTAACAGGTAAGCATTAGGATACAACATAAACTATCTTTTGGAGAGAGAAAATACAAAGTTCAGAGAAGAAAGTATAAAGCAAAATAACTGTCACATCCCACTTGGGATATGACGGTCCTAGGGCATGGGTAAGCCTAAAGCCATCGAAAACCCGTAGAACCCACACTTGCTATCAAATCCACTATGGTATCATATACAACTATTAACAATCACATATAATCATTGCTCAAGATCAGAACCTATTTAACATCTACTCACTTCACACTATGATCCCAATTAATTAATTCATAACAAATATCATTCTTATGTATCAATTAACTTGTACATATTCCTTTACACAATTTAGGATAAATATCCTTAATATCCTATTAATACAAAACATATATCATTTAAACAACTTTTGTCTTCCAATGACTACGGAGCAACTAACGAGTTAAACATCCAAATTTTAACATGTAAACATGCCATTAAAGTATAAACTTTTATATATATGCACATAACAAAATAAGTTTACTTTGTTGCACTGATCACAAGTAAAGAGGAATACTAGAAAATCTCTTTGCTACTTTACTGTCTTCCTGTAAAAATTAAAGGAATGAGGTGAGTATAAAACCCAGTGAGTAAATAATATACTTCCATAAACTGTGTGGTTTGGTATTCAACGATAGCTACAATAACGTTTATGGCTCATACTTGTACTTTGATCAAATGAAAATAATAGATTCTTAACATGAATTATTTAACAAATGAGACAAGGAACCTATGAACATGTGAAGCAACAGACATGTGGATTTCAAGAGAGAAACGTATGAATATATAAAGTAATCAATATATAATTACGTGAGATAAAGAGTGACCAATAAGCATAACACATTGGGAGCATGAATCATCATATATGATTTAACAGAAATTGACTGGTTAGGAGCGTTGTGCTCTCCACATCACATAATCACATATAAATATGGAATAGAGGCTCGATTACGTATGTTCCCCACATTGCTTGAAATAGCGCGAGACGGGCCAGGTCTCACGGATGGAACCATAACCCATCCCAGTTAGGGCTCAGATGCAGATGTCCCAACCGCAGGTTTTTTCGTGTGCACACAGTAAGATGTATTACCCACATCAGTCGGGGATTTTTGTTTTAAGACTCAATTTCTCATATCAATATTCAAATAGTATATCAAATGAAGTATCACATGATTCCTATATAAAAGGATTTCAATAAATCAATAAATCTCAATAGAGTTATCATGGAACTTGTAATAAAGATAACAATGATTCAATTATAAGAATTTCAATAACACATCAATGGAATTCAGTGGACACTTGTAGCATGATTATCCATGATTCAATTAGACTTGACAATAACGCATCAAGTGAAGCTCAATGAGTACATATAGAAATTTCATGAGACAAATGACAAGAAACTTCAATGAACATAACAAATGTAATTTGATGGACATATGAAGAATCAAACAAATGAAAGGAATTTCAATGATCACATCATGTAAGATATTGGTGAGTTCACATGAAATGTATCAATAACAAATGAAGGAATTATCAATTAATGGGTGAATTATCAATTACATGGATTTTATCAAAGGAATATTTTAGGATTTAGGTGGTTTGCAAATAACTTGTATTCAAGAATTCAAAACACAATAGATAACAATATATGTTTCACTCATCTCCATTAAGTACATCTCCTTGTATAGGCTAATATATTGATCTTCATTTCTTGATTTTCTTATGCCTTTTCATTCAATCTACATATAGACTATCAATCTTTTTGGCTCATCAAATCGTACACATAAAATCCCGATTCAATTTATCAACTAATTAATTCAAGCTCTAATAGGCTTTCCATTTTTCTTTCTATCACCTAGATATTAATTTAGTTAATCAATAAACTCATTATCAACTCTTAATTATATATATATATATATATATATATATATATATATATATATATATATATTGATTATTGAGCTTTAAATTCTTTATTTCATTAATCAATTCTTTTAATTATCCCTAATTCACACTTGTTCAACCTAATAAATTAACTAAACTCCTTTTTCCTTAAAATTCTGTTTTGGCCGAAATTTAGCCTATTATTTAATTTCCATTTTATTCCTTAATTTACCCATTTAACTAATAGAATTTCCAATTCAACTTATTTTCACCTCCATTAAACTAAAACCTTGAATTATCAAAATTTTTCCCCAATAATTCTTACCAACCCAAAGTAAGGGTTCTACTCTAAACCAATTTATGTTCATGATTCCTTTATTATTCAAATACAATTCCAATGAAGCTCAATCCAAGCTCATTTAGATCAATAATTAAAATTAATAGAGTTTCTCTTAAATTTTCTATTCCAAACTGAAATCTCCAAGTCCCTAAAATCTAATGATGTTCAAATGTTCAACAATTACTTACATATTTCTTTAATTATACCCAAATTAAATCCATCAAAAAGAATAAAAGAAATTTCAAGCATTTCCTTTCATTTGTTCCAAGTACCCGAAACTACAAAGTTCATGCCCAACAATTTCAGCTTAATCTTATTCATTAACAGCCCATACATCTCTTCAATTTCACTTACGTTAAAATTTTCAAAATGAAAAGAAGAAATCATAAGCATTTCTTTCCAATTTTTCCAAACTACCCGAAGTACAATCCAAGCAAGACCACATGCAATCTCATTTATTCCTTACACATATACTACTCTACGCAAATCATAGAGCTAAGAACAGGAATTAGTACCTTGATTTCCCTTTTCCTTTTGATTTTGTTTCTCCACCGTAGCTTTCTCTGCTCTACTGACTCTCCTTTTCAAATCTTCTTTCTTTAGTCAAATGAAGTTAAGATTTTTAACTTGTCAACTTGATGTATATCCATTTATTTATTTATTTATATTAAATAACAATGAATGTAATATGGGTGGTGGAAGTGTTGCCATCGAAATTCACTTCACTTTATTTTATTATTTTCTTTTTTAATTTCCTTTAATTAAACTTCCCTCCACCATTACTTAATTATTTCCTTTTCTTTCTTCAATTGCTAATCTTTTTTATTTTAAGTACTTTTAAATTTTCAATTTAGTCCTATTTCATTCTCTTATCTATTTTAAATATCTAATACTATTATATTTTATCTCCTGTTTAATATTAATTATTGTCTAATAACCACACTCATATGCACATTATTTTTATTACTTATTTAAAATTATCTTAGTTTCGACGGTTCAACTCCGCTAGGGTTCCCACCAGCTAAGGTGTTACACTCTACCCCCTTTAAAAAAAATTCGTCCTCGAATTTTAAAACTTTCTTCAATCTTGATATACCAAAACATTAATCTTGATGAGACAAATCCATTTTTCATATAATATCACCACGTCATCAATAATTAATATTCTATCTCTCTTAATCATTTCTAAACTTCAATTCATCGCTAATCCACATTTATTACTATACTCTTGAATTCTAACTTTTATCATTCACATTCCATATCTCAAAATCCTCGAATAACATTGAACCTAACTCTGTATTTCCAAACTTATTATACACATACGTATAACTTTTAATACACAGTCATTTAAGAATCTTTTTCTATAAATATGCAACTCTGAACTCTAGATGTTTTCAAACAATCAATCTATTAATTACAATCTCCATACATTTTTAGCTTATCTCAAGTAAATACCTATATGTATATTACAAACTTATTCTTATGACCTTTACTTCTTACTCTTTTTTTTTTTATACCACTAGTTATTTTCACCATTTTTTTTTTGTCATAACCTGACGCATATTTTTACACTAGGCATCTCAATATGGCGTTATTAAGAATGTACTTTAACTAACAGCCAACTACTAATCGATTCATACAAGTCACTCTTTATTCTTGTTCTTGTTTAGATTTTTCTAATCCACTACTAGTATAACACCATCACATTATTAAAACTAATATCTTCATCTTTTTAACCACTTTAATCTTTAATTCATTATTAGCCTATAATTAGACTTATACTCTTAATCATCTAATTTTTTTTTTTTTACTATTTATTATATGTATTACATACAAGTTTTCAATAACACCGTGTCAAATTTTCATCCTATGTCTCCAAGTTCATTATATATACATACAACTCTTAGTTCATAAAAATAAAAATTGTGTTTAACAACTCTTCTGAACTATGTACCGTAAAGAATAAATAATCATTTTACCAAGCTACTTCAACACACACTAGGGACCATCCTTCAATGAATTCTCATTATATATATATATATATATATATATATATATATATATATATATATATATATATACTCATTATAAATATTATGCAGGGTAATATCACTCTATCTATCATTGAGAAAAGTGCCACTATGACTTCGACTCCATTTAATGTATATACTCTTATGAAAAATATTTGACCTTAGGTTTCAATCTCATAAATCTATTACTGTCAAATTTTAATGTTCATCATCTAATTAGTTCACTTATTACTCACTGTTTATTAACTTCACTTATTCTATCAACTATTTCATCAAACTTTACATCTTTTGAAACAAAGAATCCATTATAACTCTTCATATTATATAAACCTATAGACATTACTACTCTCTATCTCATTATAGTCTTCATAACCTCACTCCTTTCAAATATCAAGAGAAGTCACCTCATTTCACCATTAATCATATGATATAAAATTTTCACATCTAATTAGTTAACATATTTAATCAAAATATAAGGGATAGTCATTATAGAAGTTCTTTTCTATTGTTATAAATATTCACATTTCTTTTGTACATATAAGGTCTTTTTCTTTTATACAAATTCCATTTCTTTTTTCACATCTATCTCACATACACTGCTTATAATATATCTCATATTATTATACACATTTCCACAATTAATCAATCCTCGATCTTTAATAAGCTCAAACAATTAATTTTATAACCATAGTCTCTATATGATGAAACCATACTCATCTTAAACAAGTATATTTTCCCTTTAATTTTAAACTTAACCATACAAGATTTTCCAATCAATTCATCTTCCTATTACACTTTTCATGCATCACATTACCGTATAACTATATATACCATAATTCATGACTCAAATCAACTCCTCCATCAAAAACATATCAAATATCATTAAATATAGCTCATCATCATATGATACAAAGACATATTCAAACTGTCAAACCGCTAAAACTCTACTAATATAACTAATCTTTCCATTCTCAAAATACCATTTATTGTAACCCCATCCATTCATATCATAACTATTTCAATTAGGCGAACTCTGTCCTTAGGCATTATCTATCTTGCTTCACATTAAGGCGACATAATCAAACTTATCAAAGAAAAACGTCCAATATAGACACATAATAATAATAATTCACAGGTCTATAACAAAGGAAACACAACAATGACATGATAGGATCCTATGCTCCGTAGTCCACTTAGTCTTGCATTTTCAAACTCATCATACTTATATCATGTTATAGACACTTATATGTCTAACTTATCATCAATATTCTTACTATGGTCTTAAATTAATATTTATATAAATTTCGCTCTGATACCACTTCTGTCACATCCCACTTTTGGGATATAACGGTCCTAGAGTATGGGTAAGTCTAAAGCCACCGAAAACCCGTAGAACCCACACTTGCTATCAAATCCAATATGGTATCATATACAACTATTAACAATCACATATAATCATTGCCCAAGATCAGAACCTATTTAATATCTACTCACTTCACACTATGATCCCAATTAATTAATTCATAACAATCATCATTTAAACAACTTTTATCTTCCAATGGCTACGGAGCAACTAACGAGTTAAACATCCAAATTTTAATATATACACATGCCATTAAAGTATAAACCTTTATATATATGCACATAACAAAATAAGTTTACTTTGTTGCACTGATCTCAAGTGAAGAGGAATACTAGAAAATCTCCTTGCTACTTTACTGTCTTCCTGTAAAAATTAAAGGAATGAGGTAAGTATAAAACCCAGTGAATAAAGAATATACTGCCATAAATTGTATGGTTTGGTATTCAACGATTGCTACAATAACATTTAGGGCTCATACTTGTACTTGGATCAAATGAAAACAATAGATTCTTAACATGAATTATTAAACAAATGAGACAAGGAACCTATGAACATGTGAAGCAACAGACATGTGGATTTCAATAGAGAAACGTATAAATATATAAAGTAATCAACATATAATTACGTAAGATAAAGAGTGACCAATAAGCATAACACATTGGGAGCATGAATCATCATATATGATTTAGCAGAAATCGACTGGTTAGGAGCATTGTGCTCCCCACATCACATAATCACATATAAATATGGAATAGAGGCTCGGTTACGCATGTTCCCCACATCACTTGAAATAGCGCGAGACGAGCCAGGTCTTACGGCTAGGACCATAACCCTTCCCAGCTAGGGCTTGGATGCATGTACCCCATCCGCAGGTTTTTTCGTGTGTACACAGTCTGATGTATTACCCACATCAGTTGGGGATTTCTACTTTAAGACTCAAAATTTCTCATATCAATATTCAAATAGTATATCAAATGAAGTATCACCTGATTCTTATATAAAGGGATTTCAATAAATCTCAATAGAGATATCATGGAACTTATAATAAAGATAACAATGATTCAATTATAAGAGTTTCAATAACACATCAATGGAATTCAATGGACACTTGTAGCATGATTATCCATGATTCAATTAGACTTGACAATAATGCATCAAGTGAAGCTCAATGAGCTGTAATACCCTAATTATCCATGTATAAGCTTTTAATTGATTACATATATATTATGTGTAGCATGATTGAGTATTAGTACATCAATTTATTCTTTATTGTTTAGAAATTGAGCTAGTGGAAAGTGGATCCCACTTTCCACTAACCCAAGCTTAATATGTCTTGTCTAAGTCCATTGAACCTAGACACTTTGCTTTGTTTCCTTCTTTTCTCCAAAAGCTTTCAAGAAGAAAAGCTCTCACTCTTTTCTTTCTTCTTCTCTCATCCTTCTCCTCCATTGTCAAGATTGAAGCTCCATTGGAGTGAGAAATTTTTAAAGATAAGGATCTAAATCATTTCTTCATTTAGATCGTGTATTAAATGTTTATTGGTTTGAGAAGTTCTTATTCTTCTTCTTATTCTCTTTCTTTTGGGTTTACCCAAATGGGTTTCTACAATGGGAGACTCTTTGAGCAATGTCAATAGACGGTGATTTGTATGTATGAATGATGAGTTATAAACATGATTTACAAGTATGATTTAGGAGTATTGAGTTCATGGAAAGGATTTTCAAGAAAAGATTTCAAACTTCCCATTTTTGATGATAATGGGTTTGATTTGATGAGTTGATAGAATCTTATTGATTCTATGTTTTGATACATGAAATGAGTTAGTTTATGGGTATATTGCATGATTTAAAGAGGGATTTAAGTTTGGAAAAGAGATGATTGATTTCCCATTTCAAAGCCATTAGAGGATTTTGCCCTAGAAAATCGCATCCAGAACCGTCACACGTGCGGCCACACGATCGTGTGGTCGGGCGTGTGATGAATCTTCATGGTCACATGTGCGACTACACGATCGTGTGGTCTGGTGTGTGACAAGCTTTTAAAATTCTATAATTTTTTCCCAGGCCACACGTGCGAACACATGATCGTGTGTCCGGGAGTGTGACAAGTCTCCATGGCCACATGTGCCGACACATGATCATGTGTCCGAGCATGTGATAAGGATTAATGAATCTGTGAAAATGTGAAAATGTGTAAGGCCACACGTACAGACACACGATCGTGTGTCCGGGCGTGTGATGATTCTTCATAGCCACACGTGCGGACACACAATCGTGTGTCTGAGCATGTGATAGATTCCAAGTTGTTTTTAATTCTATGATTAGCATTGTTACTTGAGTCTAGTTCATAGATTGCATGATTTAATGATTAATTCTACATGAATTTCTATAGATACTCCTAGAAATATAAGAGATGATGATGATGAAGAATGCAATCATCACATTTGTTTGCTCTAGGGATTGATTCTAAGATTATTTTGGAGCTAAGGAATTAAGGAGAGTAATACTTATACTATTATGATTGTGTTTTGAACCATGGGGCATAATAGCCTAATTCTTTCAAGAACTACCAAATGATTGTTGATTATTATTAAATATCCTTTTATGATATCAAGACCATGATTAAACCAATACCATGATTATTGTATGACCATGATATGAAATTCTTAAGAACCCATGTATGATTATGACCTATGAACCATGATATCTTATTGTATAAATTCCATGACCAAGACCTAAGTAGAAAACCCTAACTCTAATATGGGGCAAGACATCAGACATTGTGCACAATGTACTCCGTTGGATAGAATAAAGTATCCAAGCCTTGGCTAGGAAGGGCTATGGTGTCCTAGCTGTGAGATCTGATCAATCTTATGCAGAGATGAGGGTATGCTCCGTTAAGAAGAGCCTCTACCTCCCATGTTCATGATCGAATATGTTTTATGTCTCAGTTCTTAGTAATGCCTAAATGGCATATACTCATTCTCATGGGGGACGTTAAGACATATGAACCTCTATTCAAATTATTGCTATTTCTGCTAAACATGATATGTACATGATGAATGAAAACCATGATCTATTGATATTAAACATGTTAATTATTGTTAATGAATTCAATCGCTTGATGTTATTGAATCGATTGGTTATTGTTATTGCATGAACTATGAATTCTTCTTGTGAGCCATCCTTGAAACACCGGGCCTCACAAGTATGGTAGTATAATTATTACTCACTACTTTATCTCATTAGTGATTCCATTTTTTAGGTGAGCTATAGTTTATCAGTTAAGTTTCTAAGGCATTCTTCTTCTCCAGTCCTCGGAAACTCTGGTGATCAATGTAAAAGCTCAACTCCTCATTTTGATTATTTTATATAGATGATGATTCTATTCTTAGATGCTTCATGGTACATGTAAAGAATGATATTCTTTTGGCCTTTAAGGCATTGTTTTATGAATGATGTTATATGTAAGATGATATAAGATATGACTATTGATGAATACATGAATCAAGCATGTTATTGATGAGTATGGATTAGCATGAATGTCTGGTTCAGATCTTGGGAGACATGTATGGGATGATATGCATGATATTGATATGGATGATAGGTAATTGTATGTCAAGGTTCCTACGGATTTTTGGTGGCCTTAAGCCTACCCATGCCTTAGGATCGTCGCGGCTCGAAAGTCGGGTCATGACATGAGTACATATAGAAATTTCATGAGACCAATGATAAGAAACTTCAATGAACAAAACAAATGGAATTTGATGGACATATGAAGAATCAAACAAATGAAAGGAATTTCAATGATCACATCATGTAAGATATTGGTGAGTTCATATGAAATGTATCAATAACAAATGAAGGAATTATCAATTAATGGGTGAATTATCAATTACATGGATTTTATCAAAGGAATATTTCAGGATTTAGGTGGTTTGCAAATAATTTATATTCAAGAATTCAAAACACAATAGATAACAGAATATGTTTCACTTACCTCCATTAAACACATCTCCTTGTATAGGCCAATATATTGATCCTTTTTTCTTGATTTTCTTATGCCTTTTCATTCAATCTACATATAGACTATCAATCCTTTTGGCTCATCAAATCCTACACATAAAATCCCGATTCAATTTATCAACTAATTAATTCAAGCTCTAATAGGCTTTTCATTTTTCTTTCTATCACCTAGATATTAATTTAGTTAATCAATAAATTCATTATCAACTCTTAGTTATATATATATATTGATTATTGAGCTTTAAATTATATTTTTCACTAATCAATTCTTTTAATTAACCCTAATTCACACTTGTTCAACCTAATAAATTAACTAAACTCCTTTTTCCTTAAAATTCTGTTTTGGCCGAAATTTAGCCTATTATTTAATTTCCATTTTATTCCTTAATTTACCCATTTACCTAATAGAATTTCCAATTCAACTTATTTTCACTTCAATTAAACTAAAACCTTGAATTATCAAAAATTTTCCCCAATAATTCTTACCAACCCGAAGCAAGGGTTCTACTCTAAACCAATTTATATTCATGATTCCTTTATTATTCAAGTACAATCCCAATTAAGCTCAATCCAAGCTCATTTAGATCAAGAATTAAAATTAATAGAGTTTCTCTTAAATTTTCCATTCCAAACTGAAATCACCAAGTCCCTAAAATATAATGATGTTCAAATATTCAACAATTACCTACATATTTCTTTAATTATACCCAAATTAAAGCCATCAAAATGAAAAAAAGAAATTTCAAGCATTTCCTTTCATTTCTTCCAAGTACCCAAAACTACAAAGTTCATGCCCAACAATTTCAACTTAATCTTATTCATTAACAACCCATACATCTCTTCAATTTCACTTACATTAAAATTATCAAAATGAAAAGAAGAAATCATAAGCATTTCTTTCCAATTTTTCCAAACTACCCGAAGCACCATCCAAGCAAGACCACATGCAATCTCATTTATTCCTTACACATATACTATTCTACGCAAATCATAGAGCTAAGAACTGAAATTAGTACCTTAATTTCCCTTTTCCTTTTGATTTTGTTTCTCCACCGTAGCTTTCTCTACTCTACTGACTCTCCCTTTCAAATCTTTTTTCTTTAGTCAAATGAAGTTAAGATTTTTAACTTGTCAACTTGATGTACATTCATTTATTTATTTATTTATATTAAATAACAATGAATGTAATACGGGTGGTGGAAGTGTTGCCACCGAAATTCACTTCACTTTATTTTATTATTTTCTTTTTCAGTTTCCTTTAATTAAACTTCCCTCTACCATTACTTAATTATTTCCTTTTCTTTCCTCAATTGCTAATCTTTTTTATTTTAAGTACTTTTAAATTTTCAATTTAGTCATATTCCATTCTCTTATCTATTTTAAATATTTAATACTATTACATTTTATTTCCTATTTAATATTAATTATTGTCCAATAACCACACTCATATGCACATTATTTTTATTACTTATTTAAAATTATCTTAGTTTCGACGGTTCAATTTCGCTAAGGTTCCGACCAGCTGGGGTGTTACAATAGCCCTAAACTTTAAAGATGGGGAAGAAAACCAATACAATCAGAATCAAATACAAGGCTCAAAGTGATTCAAAACCAAAACAATTATCATGGCAATTTAACACAGCACTCGATCTATTCTATACATAGGAAGAGTGTCACACCCCAACTTCCTTGGTGTGACGGTCCTAGGGCGTGGGTAGGTTTAAGACCACCAAGCACCCGTAGAACCATCTAAACATTTACCTTGATCAAAAATTATAACTCAAACAATAACCTTAAAGAAGCATTTCATATCATTATCCATCATTCATATTGTCTTTTCATACATAATCCATCCATTGTTCACTATGAATCAAGGATCAACTTAACGATCATCCATAATGAACAAAGGCAAAATAATACTTCAATCATTCCAAGAATCATTCTATTATGCTTATATCTTAACACTTTACTATGGAGCGCTATATAATGAATATTAAACTATAATATTCCATAACACAAGAATCCAAAACAATACATTAATGTGGCTTCTTGGAGAAAAAGGATCAAGAAGCTCTATCACTTGCCAATCTATCCTCCTCAACTTTAGCTCTTGAAATTCACAATTGAAGAGGAATAAGCCTTCAACTTAATGAAATTATGAATTATATTTATACATGTGGGTTCTCCAAGAATAACATTGGGAATTTCAACAATTGAATATTTATAGAAGCAAAATCATCAACATGGATTATATCAATAATAATAATGTGCCAACAAAGAATGGCATCATACATATCAACTTTAATAGAACATTAACATGCATTCATCATAATGGAATACGAATGGGCGGGACAAAACCACCATCCCCATAAGCATCCAAATATCATTTAGGGCAGTAACTTCTCCCTTTTAACGCATATTTGGCTTGATACACACCTAGAGTATATAGTTCTCTCTAGGTAGAACACTGACATATTAGACACTATAGTTGAGTCACCGATGCACACGGTCTAATGGTTCTTATCCTCTATTAGTAATGCGTTCTATTATCGTGGTTATATCTTGGTTAAGCTCGGTAGATACATTATCAATAAACATTAGCCCAAATGGTCATCATAATCAAAGGTTTGATAACTTTAATATCAAAGAACTAATTTGCTATTCAAGACAAATAGCAAGAGTAATGAAAGAAGTAACATTAAAGAAATTAAATTTCAAGCTTTGGCATTCAAGATTCAACAAGAAAGACATTCATTCAAAGTGGTTCACATGCATAAATATAATTCATAACTCACCTCTATAGCAAAATACTTCAATCCAAGCTAAAACCTCTTATCTTGGATGAACATCTTCCAATCCTTGGCCTACATAAACATGACCAATATTTTAATCAATCTAGAGTCTATGAATTCTAATTCTAAGGATAAATTCCCCAATTCAATGAAAGAACATCCCAAGAAACAACAAGAATTGAACTTATTTTCTCAAGAACAAATTATAGGGTTCTAACCCAAAACCTAATAATTAAATTCTAATAAAAATAAAACAATAAATACTCATGAATACTTCCATTTAACTCCAAAAGGATGCTAAAACAACAAAATAACAAAGCCCATAAAGAATAATGAAAGATTAGACATTTACCTAGAAATGTCTCTTCAGACCAAAATCAAATCTCACAAGAATTTAAGGAGAATCCACTTAGATCTTTGAGTATCTCTTGAGTCTTTGTGTTAATTTAATGCATCTTAGTTTTTAAGAAGCATTAATGAGACTTTGGTGTGAGGTTTAGGGTAAGAAAAGTCAAAATATTGAAGATGGGTTTAGTTTCACATTTTTGGGTCTGCTGCTGTCTTTTTATAATCCCCGACCTTGAACGTGCGTTCACTTCCTTAAACGAGCGTTCATCCCTCTTTGAACGAGCGTTCATCTTCAATTTTCAAAAATAATATTGTTCATATAGAAGCATTTGGAACGAATTGTTCACCTCTGTGAACGAGCATTCACCCTATTGAACGAGCGTTCAACACTGCATCAGCTCAAAACTTCATTCCTTTCTCTCCCAATGTTTCAAACTCATTCTCTCTAAATCAAACAACTCTTAGTACACAAAATGCAAACATCTATCATCCCAAGAGTCCCATACCATCACAAGCATAACATATATGACTCAAGATTAATAACATCATCAAAGGAATGCAATACACATACACATCACACATTATACACATATAACTTATCTTAACCACTCCATTTCAATGTACATATATACAATTAAATCTCGGGTGTTACAAAGAGAAAAGGCATGAGACTCAAAAATCATAAGACCTTACCAAGTAGTTGAATATGATGTTCACCTATGTGACTGTTTCCATGAACCAATCCACTTGGGCTGCCATTGCTGTCTTGAGAACAAGGTTTTGTTATACCAGAAGGATGTGTGAGAGAATAAACGTTTCCCAACCGCCGTGAAGTGGTGTGTAAATCCCTAAATCAAAACTGAATATGAAGCTTTTATACACCCAAATATTCCTTATCATCATGAGATATAATCATTTAATGTAATCTTGCTAACGTAATACCATATCTTGTCATGTAGAAAGCCTAGGGAACTGTATGATCATATTTTTTAATGTAATAAAATGTTGAATTTAAGGATTTTTTTTTTTTTTTAATAACCAACGATAAGCTTATAGTTTAGTGGTTTACTAGATATCAATATTATTTATTTGACTCGAGTTCGATTCACAATGTCATATATTTGGATGACATTTTTTTTTGTAATAAAATTATACAAATATTATATGTTGTTTTAAATAATTAAAGAAATATATGTAGACATATATAAATGTATATTTAAATTTTAATGACACTTATATACTTATCAAATGAGGTAAATATGTTTCAAAAAAAAATGAGGTAAATATAAAAAAATAAATTGACAATTTTATTTTATTTTAATTTTTATTAAGTAATTCAATAAATTAAAAAAAAAAATCACTATTTTTATTTGTGAAGTAATATGTTATATTGGTTAAAAAAAAAAAGTAATATATCATACTGACCATGGTTCGATTCACATTTCATGTATAAGACTTTGTATTATATACAATTTTACTGTTTTTTATTAAATTGTTTAAAGATCTATTTATTGCTTTAACTATATTAATAAAATCTTGCTTCATATATGAAGTAGGTCATAAATTACTACTTTATATGTTGTATTACTTGACCATATCCTATTCGATTGATTTAGTCACAATCTATTTTATATACCATTATAATTGTTACATTATAATATAACGCATATATAACTATTATGGGTGATTATATCATCCTTCATAAATATAATAGTCCCTACCAAAATAATCCTACTGATCAATATTATAAAATTAAATCAACTTCTCCGTTCTTTACAATGTGATTAGTTATTTTCATAAATATGTTACTCAAATTATGTTCCATACATAAAGTATGTCATAAATTATGACTTTATTAGTAGTTATTAATATGATGTATATATTTTTTAATTATTTACTTGTCGACTAAACCTAGTTGACTATACTCATACGATTCATTGCATTCCCTAGTCGATCCTTTTAATTGCATGCAAGACTATCTGGAATAGTAAAGCTTTATTTCATTCATCCTTTAATGAATTCTTTATAAATTATATTCATACCTAAAGTTCTTTTACAAATTAATTCAAATTACATTCATAAATATACTAGTCACTGCTAAACTAATCCCACTAATCAATATTATAAAATTAAATCATATAAAATTATTATCATATATATACACATTCAATACTTAAAATTAACACACAATAGCTAATTCCAAAAAAATTAGTAAAAATGGCACCTCAATATTTAAAATAAAAAAAAATCATTTGAAAAGTGAAAAAAAAAATATGTCATTTGAAAAGGGGAAAAAAAAAGCTTATTTTATTATGTAGAATTGAACCATGGTTTCAAAGTTATTTGAAGTGACTCTTACCAATTTGCTAAGTGTTACTTTCTGTAATACCCCGAACATTCGTGTATCGATTGCAAATTGATAATGTGAATGGGTTATAAATGTTATTGAATGTGTATTGAGGATGATTGAAAGGATCGAGCAAGTTAAAAGAGGAGTAGTGGATGCTACTGCCTGATTCAGACATCAGAATGAACAGTCACG
>CATKHJ010360578.1:0-20417 GCA_949750685.1 Vernicia montana | reverse complement strand
ATTTCATAAAGTTAATTTCGTAAAGTTAATTAATGAAATTATTTTCTCATTAATTTAGGAATTTTTTCATAAAGTTATTATTTTGTACAAAATAAATCATATTTTCGTAAAATTAAAATTTTTTTCGCAACTAAGAAGAATCACGAAAAAATAATTTAATTTACGAAAAAATATAAAAAAATTATGATTTTCTGTAAAAGAATGATTTTTTTTGTAAAGTAAATCAAAGTAGGTTTACTTTGTTAAAAACAAAGTAACCATAAAAAGCACCTATAATATATATATTTTTAGAAAAATTTAATATTGGTGAGACATCCACCCTCTAAAAGGAATAAAGACTCTAATTCGAGAGTATATGAGATAATAAGTCGCTCTATTATTGGACCAACTGCCGTAATCATCTCCTATGATAATTGGAGCCCACTTGAAATTTGAGTCTGTTGGAATAAAGATACTAAATGCCAACCACAATAGGAACAATGGGTAGCAGAGGAAATTGATATTCATCTACTATAATATAAAATGGTTAAAACTAACTCTGTTCTCATTTTCTAATGAAATAAAAACTGTAAAAGTGTTATTGGTAAGCTCCAGATGCTCCCACAAATTTAGCAACAGAAGAAAACAAATTACCATTTTCAGCTTCTCTGTTTACCCACCAAACTGCATCATCAATATAACACATGTAAGTACAATAATTCTTTCCTAAAGATTGCTTCTGTTTCAACCATTTTCTTGATAATCTTGAAAGAAAGAGAATTTTATGGGTATTGAAGTATTTTCTTTTGGGTAATTCTTGTGATTGGAAAGAAAAAGATAAGAGTTCTTGGACTTGGAATTGGTAAAATTCTTTCTGGGTTTTGTTAAATACATTATGGTGATGGAGATTATAGTCTCTGTTATACTTTTGTTTGTGGGTATTATTGTTTTGGTAGTGATTCATCTTTGTATAGTTGGGAGAGCTTTTAGGAGAGGATATGAAGATGAGCATAACATAATTCCAGGACTTATCAACAGTAATGGAACCAAAAGGATTTCAATTGATGACTTGAAGAATCTTCCATGTTTTGATTATAAGGTAACAGAGAAAGGAGGAACTAGCCCTATAGATTGTGTTGTTTGCTTAGAGAAGTTTAATGTGGGTGATAAATGCAGGTTATTGCCAAACTGTAAGCACAGCTTTCATAGCCAATGCATAGATTCATGGCTCATTATGACTCCCATTTGTCCAATATGTAGAACCAGCGTTAATCCCCCAAAAATTGGTCCAATTTTGAGCCAAGAAGGTAGTGTTTCGATTGCTGTTGGAGTTGAATTGACATAATAACAATTGGATTCAATTCAAATTTGCCTATATCCATCTTTTAAGCTTCTACTTCCTGTGGTTGCACTTCTCAGTAAACTGAGAAAACATCTTGGAAGATAAATTTGTTTTTATTTAGGTACATATTACATTGTAAAATTACTGTTAAAAGTCTTGTAGATGCATATTATTGTATCATCTGCTATACTAGTGGGCTTGAAGACTCAGATAATTTGCAATTCCGATGACATTTAGGTTTCTGAATGATGTAGTGAGATATCTTTACTAAAAATTTAAAACTAAAATCAAAAGACTTAAGAACACAGCCCCACAGTTGAGGGACCATTTGTTTTCTTGTCTTGCTTCTATTAATTTTATGTATATAAAGTCCATGATGGATTTTATTGCTTTCTTGGTTTTTCCCTAGCAGCTTGTTTTGTAATGTCATTGTTGGATTTTTAGGGATATGGTCACAAACAAATCTAGGATTTCCCATAATTTAAGTATATTGTATGAATATGACCCAGGACAGCCATCATGAGACAAATTCTGCAGTTTATTAAATCTGCTCTTTCCAGTTTTGTCGTTGTTGTTGGTAGTGGTAGTGGTGGTGGTGCTATTAGCCTATTATTATTGTTGTTTCACGAGTATTGTCGCTCATTCAATTGTTCTGTATGCTCAAAATGAAGCTCAGATACACAATGAAGCATGGCGTTATTGGTTCAATCTCCAAAAAGAAAAGCATGACCTTATTTATTTATTTTTTTGCTCACTAGCATGGCCTTATTTGTTAGTAGAGACTAGAGGGTGAACGATTGATAGAATGTTAGGGTTAAGGTGAAATCAATTTAAAAGATAAAAAAAAAAAAAAAAAAAAAAAAAAAAAAGGGGAAGTGCTACTCTCCATTTCATAGCTTAAATCAACAAGCTTCATCAATGGAACCGCCCAAAATAAATTATTAAAAAAAATAAATAAATAAACAAGAGACAATTGAGAAAATCTGGCAAGCGTACGAAATTAATCAAGCAATTAAGATTAGTAAGTAGAATACTTTCCACATGAATTTAAATCTATTGACATATGGGCTTGTTCATGCCATTCAGGTTCTTGTGCTATTACAAATCTTTTGCAAATAAAAGGGGCCTCAAAATTTAAAATGAGATCTAATTATTTTGTGAGAGACAAAAATTGAAACTCGTTATCAAACTTTCACGACGTTTACTCTAGTATAAATCAAAGTGTCATCTAATTTTGAATATGGACTTCTAAACTGTGTAGTTCCATGTTTTATTCGCAAAAACTCAATAGCAAGAGAAATCTTGCAAGCAATATTTCCAAGACAATGAATCACTGTAATCATAAGTTGCAAGAACACACCATTCCATCATCACAAAATAAAAGGCCAGTTGCCCTGTAATCGTGATACATACTGGCTTGAGTAGGGCACCATCAGAATGGTAGTATACTAATATGCTATTCATAAACATGCTACACAATGGAGGAACATTGCATAATTCAACAAGGCAACATTTAAGAACGAAAACCCTAGCATGTAAAATTAAAGTTCTACTTCAGAAATAAAAATATTCAAGTTCCAGAGCTTAAATTTGAACTGAGCTCCTGATTAATAGTTCACTCATTCTTCTCCATGATAAACGAAGGAAATGGAAAAGCTATCTCAAGCTCAAATAACTAACCAATATTACATATAGTCATACTGAGAGACAGTGACCAACTACAGTCTTAGTTTTTCTCCGTGTTCTTCTCCAATTCCTTCCTCAGCTGCAGTGAGAAGTCATCATTGACATCATCATCATCCCAATCATCTTCCCACTGTTGTGTCACCTCTTTCCCTTCCTGCTTGTCTTCCCACTCTGTCATTGTTATTATCATTAGAAACAATAGTGTCATTCATAAAGCAGTCACAAAAGATGAAACATTATATGGAGAACTAGAAAAAGTCAGATTGCCACAAATGGAATACAGATGAAAGTTACAAAATCCAATTAAAAAAAAATAACAAAGGAAACAGCAGTTAGATTGGTGTCAAAATACACAGAAGACAATGTTTTCTCATTATTATAGTCAGTCCATGATTCTGCTGCATAAATTTGAGCGCTTTGTTAGAGGGGACTTGGCAAAATTTCACTTTCATATTATATATCATTTATAAGCCAGACTGTTAAGGGCTAATAAACTATATCTGTATTCAGTCCATTATCAATTATTCACACAAATCGTACTTCACCATGTCACAATTAGGCTACAACAACAATTATGAAATATCTATCTGTCAAGAGTTGCAGAATTAAAATCTACCAACTTCCCTTATTTTTAAACTAGTTTTACAAGCATCAGCTAATTAGTTGAAGAACCATTGAACCATTAACAAGAGGATAGCCAATATTTCCAAAACAAGAACTCAAACCTAATCTAATTTAGATTGGGTAGGCTTGCATCCCTAACATAGATCCAAAAGAAGCTAATTAATTTCCAAAAATTACTTAAATCAACAAACTCAATATCTCATCTAGAACAAAATTAATTATAATAAAAACACGGTTATGACTTGCCTTCATTGATCTCAAACTCTTCAAATTCATCGTCATCCTCGAAGAGGTCGATCTTCACATCCTCAGTCGCTGTTTTCGGTTCAGTTGCCATTTACAGTTATCACACGAACGTCCTGCCATTTACGAATTTATGAGATCAACAGAGAAACATAAATCAAAGAACAATTGCAGTTAGAAAAGTACTTTCATTATTTTACCTGGTATTGGAGAATCGATCTCAAGAGCGAAACCCTAACTTCGCAGGATTGGAGGTTTTATTTTTTATTTTGGTTGACTCTTGAAATAAATTGGGAACAAGGTGGAGAATTCTGGAATTATGTATTTGTTGGTATGAATTATGGACGGACGAAAAGGACTTGCGAAACGATGACGTTCTCTCCTAGTGTGGTTGAATTAGTAATTTTTTTTTTTTTTAATTAGACTCCCTTTGTATTCGAATTTGCAAATAATCTTTACTTTATCTTACATTTTGTTCTAGTCAAAATTCAATTGACAATTAATAATATTAATTTAAAGTAATATTATTAATTAAAAATATTTTTTTAAAAAAAATATTTAAATTATTCAATATATATCATGAGTCAAGTCTTATTAATAATAAATTTTATTTTTAATATTTGTTATCAGTGGAGTGTTTTCGCCTTAATAATTAAATTACCATTTATATTGAGGTGTTGCTTTGGTCTCTTCCTGGCCAAGATTTTTCCCCAATTATAATCTTGTCCAGCATTTTACCCTTACATAACTGAACACCCCCCCCCCCCCCCCCCCCCCCCAAAAAAAAAAAAAAAAAAAAACTACATACAATCACATAAACTACTAATTTCCTCATTTCAAAAGACACAAGTCACACCATTTTATTATATATATTACAAAAAGAATCAGAATTACGAACAAACTTATAATGGTATAAACCAAATCAACATATGTATGATATGGCAATTAGCTCTTACAAAAACTGAGCTAATTACATGACATATTCAATTAATATATCTAACCCAGTAAAAAAAAATTAAAATATATAAATATATATCCTAACTGATGAATGTATTTACAAAAACAAATGAATCAAAATCACCGCACATTAACATGTCGTTCACATTGAGCTGAAGCTACCGATCCTGAAGAACTTGTTTCCCTGAATTTATGTAGAATTTTGATGAGAGAGCTTGCCTTACTGCTAGCATGAGAAGTACCATCTGTTAGAAGCAAATATAAATAACTCGTAAGAGCAGGGTCCTTTGCTAAAACCTCAATTGCTTGTACGCCTCCATGATTACACAAAGCTAACAAGATCGAAACACAATACTCTTTACCAACACTAGAGGGTAAAGATTGCAAAATCTTTGTAATTATTGATAAAGCTGAATTCTGCAGAATTGTAAATGACCCATCAATGCTATTCTCAGCTAAAGCTGCAAGAACTGCTAGTGAATCTGATATAAGTTCATCTTTATCTGAGGATCGTAGAATATCGATCAGCAATGGAACAGTTCCAGCTGCTAAGACGTTCTGGTGGTTTCCTGGGTATAGAAGTAGCGCGAAAATTGCTGCTATTGCATTCTTTTTCCCACAATTTGGTCTATCTTTGATTAGTTCCACTAATGCTGGAATTGCTTCAGGTGTTTCTCCTATCAATTTTCGATACCCTTTTACTGAAGCAAGGTAAAAAGTTGTTGCAGCTGCTATTTGCTTTGTTTCATAGTTTAATCCTCTTTTAAGGACTGAGAGAATTGGTTTCAATCCACCACTATCAATTATCTGTTTCTTGCCACTAGTATGCTTTGAAAGCTTTAATAGAGCTCCAATTGCATTTTCTTGCATTGACTTGTCTGAAGAAGGCAGAAGGTTTATAAGAGGAAGGATTGTGCCTGCTTCAATCAAACAACATCTGTTAAATATGTTTGATTTTGCAAGCAACCTAATTTCATAAGCAGCCTTGTTTTTCTGTTCGCCTGATCCGAAAACCAGCATTCTTGCAAAAAATCTTGAAAGGAATTTCATAGATTCTGCTGCTGCAGGACTGCCTGGAACAATTGTTCTTGTTATGTCACGACTTCTTGTTCCAGATTTAGATAGAGAAATGCCATGGTCGGTGCAGAATTGTTGGATTAACCTTCGGAGAGTGGTGTTGGGGACTAACTCTGTGTTTTTTAG
The DNA here is from genome assembly GCA_949750685.1 of Vernicia montana. NCBI lineage: Eukaryota > Viridiplantae > Streptophyta > Magnoliopsida > Malpighiales > Euphorbiaceae > Vernicia > Vernicia montana. Next base: position 14,383 of record CATKHJ010360578.1, on the reverse strand, counting down.
TTTCTCCCCTGTTTTGGGGCAGAGAATATTTCCAGCTTTGAACCATTTTTCAATCGAAGATCGATCATACGTTTGCCCTGTTGATACAGTAACAGGATCAGTCATTAGTTCAAGTGAAATTGGGCATCGAAAATCTTCAGGATTTAAGAAACTAAGAGTCTCCATATTCCATCTCACATCAATTTGGTCATTGTTTCTGTGATCTAATTTCTCGAAAATCACTCCCCTGCAGTACCTCATCCACCCCAACAAACTGCTCAAAAATGGAACCTCTTTCTCATCACAGTCTGAGCATTGAAAACTAATCTGTTCTTCCAAGAAATTAATTTCTTTAGCACAATCACTCCAGCTTCTAATCTCCAGATAATCAAGAACCCGCTTCATGAAGCTGACTTCAGACTCAATTCCCTTTTCAAAATGATTCAATATCATAAGAACTTGTTTTGAGGCCCATTCATCTTCAGGGGCGAGCTGGAATTTCCCTTTGCGTGCTTGCCTTGCTACTAATTCAACTAATTCCTTCACTTCACCTCCTACGTCTATCAAATTCAATGGCAAAACATCAAGAGCTGTAGCAATTGCTAGAATTAGGACACGAAATTGAGTGGCAACAAATTGGGACTTCATTAGAATCCATAGCCTGGCACCTTCGCATGTGCAATCCTCTAACAAGAACTGGATTTTTTGAAAGGTGAGATGGAGCTCAAAGAAGCAGAGAACCACTGAATCCGAGAGAACCAATCCATGGTCTCTGATTTCTTCAAAGAATATAAGAAAAATACCAATTTGTCTAATAACTTCACGAGCATTCCTCCTCTGGGTAGCAAAGAACTTGGACTGGTAATTGCATATGTTTTGGGAAAGAGTAATTAAAGAGCTCAAAAGGGTCGTCGGAGAAATGCCTTCGCAAGGATGAACTGCCGGAAATGTTAGAATCCGGCGATCAGTCCGATTGAATCTTTGAATCATTTGAAGAAATTAATAAATTAAAGAAGAACAGAGGACTCTGTTTTTACTCTAATCGTGTGTTTTGTTTGAATGTTAATACAATTGAAAGGATTCAGTTAGTCCAAATATAGAGAGGGAGTATCTGAAAAATCTTTCTGAACACGTGGCAGAAGATGTGCTGGAGAATGCTGAGTTGACGGCTAGATTTGATTGGGCACTACATTATGGTGACACGTGGACATAGAGTTTGGCCAGGGGATGCTTCTTGGATCCTATAGCGTACGGACAATTTAAGATAATAAAGGGATGACTAAAACTGGACCTACAAGCCGACAATGACACGTGGAATAATGAGAGTTCGACATGTTACATAGGGAAGGGGGAATGTGAGCGTGTACAAAGAATTGGTATGCAGGGAATTAGGAAATTAGTAGATTTTTATTTTGGGCAGCTACAACTGCAGGCAACCTTATTGCTTTCAAGTTTCAATACCTCCTGCAACACTGGGTAGGACTCTTATGGCAACAGGATAAGGAGGAGAGGGGAAGTTACTTTAAAGGGATAAGGAAAAAAAAGGAGGAAAGGGGATGAGAAAATTTTAATTTATTTTATTTAGTAAATTAAAATTTGATTAATAAAGGAAATGGAAGGGAGATAATGTTATTTTGTTTGGATAGAAAAGAAGGGACTTGAATTGTAATTGTAAAAAGATAAAAAAAGTACCAAATAAATAATAAAAAAAATAAGAAGAACACTCATAAATTTTCAATAATAATAAAATTTACTAGTCATGTTAAATTTTTAAAAATAATTTTCAAATAATAAAAACTTGAGATCACTTTTAATAATTTTGAAATATAATTAGATACATTAAAATGAATTCATTAAAATAATAATAAAAAAAATAAGTTTATTACATTCATGCTGTAAATGATTTTAAAAAAACAATAGAAATCTCAACTAGTATTATTGAAATATTCAAATATAAAAATAAAAAAAAAATTGTAGGATAATATTAACGTAAAAGATATATAAGGATTTATATGAAATACTGTTAAATTAATAAGAGTAAAAAAGATTATACAAATAAATTGTAATATCTCACAAAGAGTTGAAATTTTTACATTCCAATTTGGGATATAACCAATTTCAATTTATACAAGAAGAATAGGGGTGAATTGATCCATTTTCCTCCCTTTCTCTTTTAAAAAAAATAAATAAATGCCAAACAAGATGGATACTAATTTTCCTTTCATTCTCCTCCCTTTTCTTTAAATTCACTCTCATCCATACACAATATTACTTCAATAATTGGAATAAACATCTACACAATGCATTCTACTTAAACTATTTTATATTTAAATTTTAGTAGAAAATTTTGTAAATAAAAGAAGAGTATAAGACCTTTAAAAGATAAGAGTGACTCTTGAAGTGATTGCTAAAATTCATAAATTTGAGATGTAAAAATAGTTTTTTTTCCCCCATAAAAATGTATAAGAGAAAGCTACATATCATTATATATGCCCATCCTTCTCCTACTCTCACACTAATTTTACCCACTTAGTGAGAATTTATAATCAAATTTAATAAAAATAAATTTAGTATACTTCAAGTCCATGGAAAAAGAAACTTTAAAATTAACTATATTATTATATTATATATATATTTTTTTCATAAAGAAACTCTTATACTTTTATATATTTTTTTCTACGTTAATTACAACCTTACCAATTAACAATAATATTCACTTTATTTTTTTACTTAATTTTCTCTAGTTAAATACAATTTTTTCATTAACTATATTATTATATTGTATTTTTTTTCCCCATAAACTCTTATGCATATATATTATCTTTCTAATACTAAAAAATATTAATAATAAAAGAAAAAAAATCATTTTGTGAGGAATATATAATCATATACTCTACTAACTATTATTACGGTAAATAATCTTATGATATGATTATAGTTTTCTAATAAAATCTTTTTAAATAAGTTCAAAAATATTATTTTGAGAATATTATAAATTATTCAGCAGACTATTTAAAATTATTTAATCAATATTAGAAGTACAAAATAATAGATGTTATTATATGGATAACAAATGTTGTATATCTTATAAGTTATAATTATAATATTATCATAATTAATATTGAAACTATAATTAAATTTTTATTTTCATTTTTTTTGGAAAAATTTAAATTTTTATTTTACTTTGATAATCATGAATATTATTTTAGTAATAAGATCATCTATATATTTAGTGTGCATTCATGTTTTAAAATTACCCATTTTAACTTTTTACACATATAATTAATATTATATTAATACTAAAATTGTCTACGATAAATTAATTAAAATATATGAATTTTTGTCTAAGAAAATCATAGTTTTTTTTATTAACTTTGTCTTATAATTCATCATAATTTATAATTTATGATAATATATTAGAAAAAATTGATAACAAAAATCTCACACGCTTGAATGTAAATAATAATGAAAATCATTTTATAATTTATAATGAAATATATTACTAAAAAAATTTTACACTTAATATTTTATTACTTAAATGTAAATAATGAAAATCATTATATCATTTGTAATGATATTTATTACAAAATTTTATATCATAAATAAAGATGAAAAAATATGAATATACAATTAACAACACCATACTATAATATTTTATAATTAAAAGAATAATTTTTTATCATTTGACAATAAATCACTATATAAATAAAGATAATAAACTACTAATTCAATAAATCTAATTTAAACAAATGTTTTTTTTATTTTTTTTATTTTTTATAATAACATTTATCAACTTTAGAATCATGCATTGTTGCATTTATTAGAAATCATAGGCATGTATAGTATCTAAAGTCTACTTAAAAGAACTACTCCTTTACCCGAAAGAAAGGCACCAAAGCTTTTAAGGACAAGGAAGTCAAGGGATATAAAAGTGACGGTTCACACTAACAATAAGCTTAATTCCAATGAATGGGGAACATTAATTAAATAATGAAAATCCTTATCCACAGCTACATTTGACCAAACATTTCAACTTTTTTTTATTAAATGTTGCTCAAGAAATTTCAAGTAAACATCACTTCTCATTATGCTTCAAGAAACTCCAAATAATTAACCACAATAATTTTGACAATATATATATATATATATATATATATATATATATATATATATATATATATATTCTAAAATATTCTAATCGAGAATCTTGAAATCTCATGAATTAAAATAATAATAATAAAGTGATCTGGCTGGAATTAGTCATGTCTCTTATATGCATGTTCATACTTGGATATGTCACTAATCACTCTTATAATTACTTGTGGCCACAAACTCTCTAAATTAGAGGATGATTTTTATTTTTATTTCTCTTCTTAATTAATTAATATAAACAAAGTTAAATTAAAGCATGATGTTGACTAATACGAATACACGGCAATATCGATCTTTAAACGTGGACCAATCGCTTATGGACTAATAGTACGCGCTTGTTATCTATGCAATACGTCACAATAATTTAGCGGTGATTAAGCACAAGGTTTATGATTATTATTATTATGAATTTGAATGTTATGTTACGTTCATGGGGTTTAGAACGTGTCTCCTATCGGTCAAAATCATGAGCAGTTGTTAGAGGCCCACAAGGAAGATTAGTCCAAAAATAAGTAGCCTCTCTTCTTTTGCCGGACTTTTTTTTTTTCGACTAATTACAAATTTAGTGTTTGAATTTATTAAAATATTTTAATTAAGTGTCTTAATTTTTAAAAATATGAATTGAATATATAAATTTATAAAAAAATTACAACTGAGTATTATTTCCGGTTACTAAGTTGGCGTGGATTAATTTTTTTTTTTAGCTAGAAAATTACAACTTAACTCTTAATTGAGTAAATTAATTACAAATAAATTTTTAAAAAATTTTAAAATAATCTAAAATTTTCAGAATTCTTACAACTGAACCATATTCTTCTTTTTGAACATTATAATACTTCTCTATTTTCTAAATATATAAGAAAACACAAGAACTTGAAAAAAAAAAATACAACCATCAAATCCTAAAACTATATTTAAGTAGATCTCATATCAAATACTCAAATCACTGAATAATAAGAATCTCATTTTAAAATTCAAAATCCTAAATTTAAACTTACAAAAAAATAGAAAAATTAAAAACAAAAATTCTACCAAAACCTTGTTAAATACATGCTAATCAAAACCAACTAACAAAAGATTTAAAAAAAAAAAATCAGAAATCTTTTAAATCATAAAATCATATCAAAACCAACCGCATTTGTTTCAAAAGCAGAGAAAATTAAAGATTTGTGGCACATTTGAGATCGGAGTACCATCAGTCGCGCACCTGCTTTAGTTGGTCAGATTCATTGCCGTCATTGATTGTAGTTTCAATTCCTCTGGTGATCATCAAAACACCAAGTAAGTTTATGTGTTTTTTCTTGATTTTAAATTTTTTTTTATTTTTTTCTTTTCAAATAATATGTATATGAAACAGTAAAAAATACAAGTCTACCGACTAGTAACCTGCTACAATACAACTTTTTGTAATTTTTTAACATGTTGAAACACTCAATTGATACTTTTGAAAGTTGAAACACTCAATTATCATATTTTGACAAATTGGGACACTAAATTTATAATTATCCCTCATATATATATATATATATATATATATATATATATATATATATATATATATATATATATTGAAATTAGTTTTTTTTTAGATGAATTCAAAGATTTTTTTTTCTTTTTGTATGATTTTGTGTATTTTTTTTTATTTTTCTTTAAATTAATTTAACTTACAACTTCACAGTTTCATATAATTTTTGTGTCTCGAATCAAAGTTTATTGAAATTTATTTATTCTTTAATCTTTGATATAAGTTTTCTGCTTAGAATAATTGATGGATCAAAAAGCAATCCACTGAAATTTGTTTAATTGTTCTTTGGCAAAAAGAAAAAATTTGTTTAATTGTTTTAGTCCTATCTAATGAGTAATGATTATGCTCCTGTGATTATTTAACCCCTAATGTGAATGCATTAATAAAATTCTCCAGCGGGGCCTACTTTGCTTTGGAGCTTCAAAATCAATTTCAAAATGACAAGAAAACCTAGCCATAAGCGCATATTTCTTAATAATAAATTTATAATCGATTCATTCTTCTCGATACTTTAAAAAAAAAAAAATGCTAAACTAAACCGGCTGGTTAGGCTATTGTGTTTATTTTTAAGGAAATTATACTAAATATAATTTTTAATTTTTTTTATAAATATTTTTTTATCATTTTAAGTTTTCAAAAATACTTTTTTTCCTTCTTATATTTATCATATATTTTCAATATACTTATAATATATCTTTAAATGTGAGATATTTTTAAAATAGAAAATTTAGTAAATTATACTTTTAAAAAGAAAAAAAAAACGTAAGATATATATGAAATATTTTATCTTTTTTTGAATGTTTGTATAAAAACTCCTTTATTTTTCACTAGCTAGGGTGGTGAATTATTCTAATGCATTTTTAGAATAATAAATATCAATGCATTTTTAGAATAATGAATTCTTCACTAGTTAAAATATATTTGATAAATCGTAATGCAATATAATATAATGTAATCAAATATATTTTTAATGTAAATATTATATTATAATACATTTGATCACATTATTTTACAGTCTATTAAACGTATTCTTACAATTTTCCATAAAACTTACTCTTTTAGCAGTTAATGTGCAATGAAATGAAAATATTTAAGATTGAAAAATTAACAAATTAGAAGTTGAGTTAACAATATATGAAGCATACCCACTAACTAATCAAGTTATTTCTCGTAAACTCTAATGGAAACAACTTTACCAATATACCAATATGACTCAATTAAATTATTATCCACCTCATTTTTCATCTAGCAGATAATTTAGGAATAAAAATGATTATTTAATAAACCACTTTACTTCTAAGAAAATAAAATATTATTTTTTTAGAAAAATAATAAAAATTCTACATACTTACATATAACAAGATATTTGCAGGCAAATTAAACTGAAAATATAATAGATTAATTTCGGAAGAAAAAAAAAATTAAAGACAGTTTATAACATGTAGATAATTTTTTGAAGGAAACTATTTTCATTCTTTCAACAACGATTATATATATATTTAATATTTTTAAGTGAATTTATGCATTTATTCATACTGATTATGAAAAAATTACTTCATTCTTGTGATAAAGAGTCTATGAAATATAAGATCTATGGACAAATAAAAGAAGATTCATGAATTTCCCGAAACTGATAGGGGGGAGAGTTTTCGACGCCCAAATCAATGTGTTGATCCAAAAAATAAAAAGAGTTTATGAAATTAGGAGAGATGAATGATGATGATTATATACACGTATCATCTTGTTAAATCACATATATACTAAATTCAATCTTTTATTGAATTTAAATGTATGTAAGAATATGTTTTTTTTAATATTTATATTTGATTTATATATTTAAAAATTATCTATTAAATACTAATTTCCTTATCAATTATTGACAAATAATGTGAAAAATGAACTCATCAACTCAGTTGTACTCTCTGGGAAAAAAAAAAAAAAACTGAGTTGTACTAAAATCCATTTCTTTATGATTATTATTTGATATGATAGTTACGCGTTAATTGAAAACCAAGTGTATACGTGTTTATTTTTTTTAAGTTATAATTAATTATGCAAATAATTAAGAAGACTAAACAAATAGAAACATAGAATTCCAATCCAATTCCCTAAATAAACGAATTTGAGGTTGCCAGCATGTCAATTACGATATTGATTAATACTATAATAATAGATTTTTATTTTATTTTTCTGTTCTACCATTTGAAAGTTGAGTTGTTAACTTCTAATATGTGAATTTCTGAATTCAGACACTGGTTGGTACTTCATGAAATATAATTTTTATCAAGATTTGAATTAATGAAGGTTGTTAGTGTTTGTCGTTATTGTACAGCAAAAATCCTTAACGACAAATGATACTATTTGTCGTCGAGCAAATTCTTGACCGCCAAATCCAATGATAACTTATAGACTAAACGACTAGTCAATTATCAGTACTCATCTTTGCCTGTCAATGTTGAACTGCAGCCTTAAAAGTAGACGACACATCACAGGAGTGAATTGCACTGTACTATTTTGAGTTTGTGAGTTGTGACCATTTGGCCTACTTGTCGTTTGATGAACGCGTGTAAGCTTAGAGGACACACCACGACAGGGGAGTGCGTCGTTTACTGCATATCGATAATGATAGCTTTCCAGAGTTCTTCCCAATGTATTTTTTTCTCTTTCAATTGCTTTCTTGAACTTCAACACCCCATGAAAATCTTAAGACAAGTTTTATACTCATCTAAGAGTGAGACCCATAATCCCATCCAAAATCACACCAATATGGACTTGTTCCATGCAACAATAACATAAATTTTTTGTTTTTAGTATTGAAGAACGAGGGTTAAAGTTAATGAAATTTGAACCTAGTATTCACACTTAGAATAATCTCATATTGCAATTAGACTAATGCATTAATTAACAATAATACTTCTTTCATTTCATAAAAAATAGGCTCACTTCTTTTACGCTTATCCAAATTATAGTCTACTTTTGAAGTTAATTTATTAATTATCTAATATGCATGTTTGTTAATATAAGGCATTTAGTTTTAATAAATAGTAAGAGTATCTAATACTAATTAAGGAGTGTATATTAGGAAAATACTAACAAAATTTATTGATTCAACCGCATTAATTATATTTTTTTTAACATATGTGAAAGTCAAAATAGACTTATTTTCATGGGAGGGAAGGAGTATAAAGTTGTATGTGTTGACTATTACCATCATACCAGCATTTCCATAGCCATAGGCCCATATATACGAGGATCTTCTGGGCCATGTAGTTTGAATTTGAGGAACATTTCAAGAAATTCAACAATTACAAAGGTAACAAAGTTATTTCTTTTGGCTCCATAGCAGCTCTCAAGTTCCCATCAAATGCAACAGATTGTGTAAATGCTATCTTAATTTGGTAAAATACAAATTTGATCATGATAATTAATATCTTAATATTTAGAAGCAAAATTTCAAGAAACACATTCCAAATTAAGAGAGACTTTCACTACAGATTTTCAAAGAGATAGCAAATTGTAACCCTTGAGAAGTCAGGTACAAACAAGTACATTTTCTCCATTATTTTTTTTTCATTTCTTTTAACTATGGTGCATGATCTCAATTCTCACATCAAACATTTCATTTTGTACTTATTTATAAAAGGAAGATCCATGATAAAAAGGAACTGAGTGAAGTAGCAGCTTACAACCATGCAGGATTCTTTAAAGGAGTAACAACTGCTTTCACTTGCAAGTAGTTGTTAAGGCTGTAGATACCCTTCTCCCTGCCTATTCCACTCATCTTGTAGCCACCGAAAGGAATTGCTGCATCGAACACATCAAAGCAGTTAACCCACACAGTTCCTGCCCTCAATGCTCTTGACAAGGTGTTGGCAGTGTCAATATTCTTGGTGAAAACTCCTGCAGCCAAACCATAGCGCGTAGTATTTGCCCGTCTTATTACTTCATCAAGATCCCTGGCAGAGACAAAGAATTAAAATTATTTTGCCAATTTCACATTTGGTAACAAATTTAGAGTTGAATTTGCAGTTAGTTTATGACATACTTGAACTTCAAGATTGATTGCACTGGGCCAAAGATCTCATCTTGTGCTATCAACATATCATCCTGTTTGAAGAGAATGTTAATATAAACTTTCATACATACACTAATGAGAGCAAAATAGTACTCTAAAGTACATTAATACCTGAACATTTGAGAAAACAGTGGGCTGGATAAAGTAGCCCTTAGAGCCAAACCTGTCACCTCCACATTCAAGGGTAGCATTGCTTTCAATGCCAGATCTTATATACCTGAGGACCTTCTGAAATTGCTCCGAATCAATCTGAGATAGTTTATGAGATAAAACAACATTACTCAATAGCTCTAAGCAATCAATATGTATATAATTGCCATTCACATAGTTGTGCTAGCAGATTTATAACTTGTAAGCCACTAATTCCAATTACCTGAGGGCCTTGTTCAACACCCTGCTTGAAAGGATCACCGACAACACGTCTCTTAGCACGTGCCTTTGCTTTCTCTATAAACTCATCATATACGCGCTCGTGTACATATGTACGAGATCCAGCACAGCAACATTGACCCTGTAGATAATAAGCACACACATTTACTGATTCTTTCACACCCATTGAATTCAGATGTTAGTGAAAGTGGGTATATTTTCATGCGACTACCTGATTAAAGAACAAAGCAAAGTGTGCAAGCTCCACTGCCTTATCAATATCAGCATCGTCACAAACAATGAAAGGTGATTTCCCTCCAAGCTCTAATGTAACTGGCTTAAGATTACTTTTTGCAGCCATTTCAAGTACAATCTTGCCAGTTTCAGTTGATCCTGTGAAAGCAATCTGTACAGGAAAATGGGTAAAGAACAGATAACCATAGAGTGGACTCAAATTTCCAAGAAAGCTAGAAATAAATTGAAGAGGACATAAAGCTCATAAATTTACCTTGTCTACATCCATATGGCTGGCTAGAGCTGCACCAGCAGTTGGACCATAGCCTGAAACTACATTCAGTACACCTGGAGGAAGACCAGCCTGCCACAAAGGATGCAGATTACATTTCAAGATAATGGAAAATATGTGCAATCTTCTTCATATAAACTATAACATCAAACTGTCAATAGAAAAATCAGACATGATTTAACCATTTTCCCCTTCTAAGCAGATCATAAATATACTCAAAATTATTCAATATCTACATTTCTAATTTTACACTTAGTGTAGAAAACTATAGTGAATGTCATTTTTGAAATCCTACCTCTTGGAATAGCTTTGCTGCATAAAGAGCAGTTAGAGGTGTCTGTTCTGCTGTCTTAAGTACAATAGTATTACCACAAGCTAATGCAGGACCGACTTTCCAAGCAAACATGATAAGAGGAAAATTCCATGGAATGATCTGCCCTGCAACTCCAATCGGTTCATGCAATACTTGAATATGGTGATTACTGTCTCCTGGAACTGTTAGCCCATGGATCTTATCTGCCCAACCTGAATAAATTAAGAAAATCATTAGAATTGCATAGTACACAATTCAATTGCCAGTAATAGCATTTTATGAGTCCCACCAGCATAGTAATGAAATAGGCGAGACAGCATTGGTAATTCAGATTTAGCAGACTGTTCATAAGGCTTCCCACTATTCCATGTCTCCAAAGCTGCAAGCTCATCATTGTGCTTCTCAACTAAATCAGCAAAACGCAAAAGAATTCGCGACCTTTCCTGAAAACAAAAACCCATTAACAAATTAGAAGACAAGAAATCATTAGAAGTGCAATGCACAAGAGAAAAAAGCAAAGGTTCTTACATAAGGGGTCATCTTTGGCCATGGTCCCTCATCAAATGCTTTCCGTGCAGCAGCTACTGCCTGGTCTATATCTTCAGCATCACCTTCTGCTACATGAGCAATCACTTCTCCAGTACGAGGGTCATATGCTGGAAATGTTTTTCCTGCAACAAATTGGTTCAAGTTTTGAACTTTGCCCCCACTCAAAGGACTTAAAACATACTAATGAGTTTTAGGTCAGTAGTATTGGATTCGTCTCCAAATGGAGAGGTTATGAGTTTAAACCCCCAACTGGAGCCCAATTAAGAAAAAAGGACTTAAAATGTTGTTTTATGGACAAAGAATTACCAGATGCCGCATCAACAAATTTGCCATTGATTAGGTGTTGAGTGGAGCTTATTTGAACAGGTGGGGTGATTGGTTCCTCAGCTACTGCAGCAGTGCTAAACCTGTATATGCTTCGCCCCCTGATTGGATTTCGTCCTGAGAGATCATTTTTCAAACATATATTAATCTTGATGTCCTCAAAATCTAAAATTTGGGAAAGCAAATGTTAAAAAATCTAAAATTAAAGAGAACGAGAGACAAATTATCTTAAAAAGAGATGAAATTCACAGACGTGATAAAAAAAAAAAAAAAAAAAAGACAACTATTGATGTTATCTATAAAATTATTTCAACAAATAATTCACTGAATTATGGCTAAAAAGATTAGATACTCATTTATCCAGTGTCCAAAATGAAGATAAATTTGCAGAAGATAAACTCTGGCCTTTAATAACATAGCGCTTCAAGAGCTAGCAAAAAGAAAACAGAGGTATGGAATAGAATCACAAAATTTTCCAAATACTTTTCGTCCATGCTCAAGTCCTTAAACTAGAAAAGCAATAAAGAAAAAAAATGCAAACTTTATAACCCAGCAACATAAAAAGGTGGGAAAGTGAAACCCACAATTCTTTTTTTTTTTTTTTCCTTCATCTTTCTTGATTACCAAACAAAGGGTATCACCAAATTTCCTCCAAGATACTAAAAAAGAAGGACAAGGATATTCTTTTGGATGGCTTTCTGGAATTTTCTTTTTCTTTCCAGGAAATTTAGAACTTAGAAGTGCACAAACAGAGTAAAGAAAGGATCTTTCAGTTTCAGTGGGAAACAGAGAAACTCTGAAAGCAAAGAAATGAAACCAAATGAAGAATTCTAAGGATAAACTTAGTCAATGGGAGAAAAAAAAAATCAAATATAAACAATTAAATAAGAGTAAAGTGAAAAAGTCACCTAGAGAAAGAAGCAGAGAAGATGAAGAAGAAACAGAGAGAGAACGGGAGATCAAAGAAGATATCCTGCGAGCAGCCATGGCCTATATCACTGACAATTTCTTGATTTCTCCCTCTTCTTATACTGTTCTTCTTCAATTTTCTGTTACATGAGAAAAGTTTGCAACAATATCTTTTTTTTTGGCCAACTAGTTTGCAACAAATATATATATTTTTTATTTCCAACCACAATGTAATGTATCAATCGTGCAAATAGATGGGGTGGGCAAGTGGTTAATACTTAATGGCTATATGAAATTCATTATAATTGATAATTAATTTTTATTATTTTAAAATTAATATTTATAGTTTCAAAATTTTGTTAATAACTTATACTTTAGTGTTTATATTTAAATAATTTTTTTTACTAGAATTTACTTTTTAATATTTTAGTTATGACATGTACATCAAAATATAGTCTAGTATAGTCTAGTGGTAATTACATATTTTCTTAAGCAATAAATTCATAATCGATTTCCTTTTTGGCTCTCCCCAATGCTAAAAAAAAAATATTTTAATTATGACACTTTTATCTCTAATTTTTTTAAATATAATATATTTTAATTTTTAAATTATTATATTATAAAATAATTTAATCTCTTAAAATTTTAAAATTTTTATTAAAATAAAGTTATGAATTAAAAATATTAATTTTTAAATAATAAAAATTAAAACATTAATTATAATAAATTTCATAATATTGTAATAATTTACCCATAATTAATTGAGAAAAGGGGAACCGTGTATTATTGTTCAAAGATAAAAACATTCTTGAGTGTTCGAAAATTCAAATAATTTCATATCTAGGTGGAGAAATTTTTTTTAGAATTAGATGCCTTTATACATATATTTTGGTGACTAAAAGTGTCAAAATGAAATTGTCAAAATGAATATATATACAGTGATGAAGAAAACAAAAATTAATTTCTATTCACAAATTAATATAAAAAATGAATTTTTTTTTTTTAAAAAAAAAGGGGATTTAAGATAAAAAAAAGAAAAAAAAGTGCCAAAAGAAAGGGTCCAAATAAAAAGGACATGTTTGTTAAAAAAAAGAAAAAAAAGGACATGTTGGGAATACTGGAATAGATAATAAAAGGAGTAGGACTATCACGCCAAGGGCACAACTTTCTCTCTCTTTTTGTTTTTTTGTTTTTTTTCCATTAGACTATGTCTAAGTATCCTAAAAATTTTATCTTTTAATTTAAATAAATTTATATATAATTTTTTAAGTGAATTTTAAAGGCTAATTTTAATAAATAATAATAATAATATTTTTTTTTTTCAATTTGATCAATCACTAATTATCTTTTTTTTTTTTTGCAAAGTGATCAACCACTAATTATCTGCGTGAAGTTAGAGATTTACAATAATATATCACACATATATAGTATGGTTTTTGGTCGCGTTGAACACAGGACTTAGAGATACCAAACCGTACCTAAAGATCGAATCAAAAATATTTGTTGACCATTTGACTTTTTTCGAACCGAATTTTTTTTTTTTCGGTTCTGAAAATTAATCGTTATTCATATCAAGAACCATACCGAATCATACCGAACTGAAGAACCGAAACTAGAATCGATTTTAAAACATATATATATATATATATATATATATATATA
>CATKHJ010360557.1:0-27043 GCA_949750685.1 Vernicia montana | reverse complement strand
AGGTGTTGCTGTTTGTCATATGGATACTTCTCAATGGAGTCCTAATCATGCTTCTTTTCGTGTGCTTGGGATTAAACCAGGAACCATTCCTGTTTGCCATTTCTTTAAAGGAGATAATCTAGTTTATGTTCCTTTGATCATGGCTAATTGAATTAATCAATAAACCAATGTAATTTTCCTATGCCTATCCATGAAAAATAATAATCTACTTGTATTGTGTGATCTCTAGGTTTGTGCTTTGTGTAACTGGCTATTTGCTAGTTAACTTCTTGTTAATAAATGTGGAAAGTAAATTAATGTTAATTTTGTGTAAGTTACTGTGTGTTTTGACTTTTTTTCTTTAAAGAAAAATATAAATATTTCATTCATTTAATTATGCTTTAAAAAATACATCTTTTTTTTTTTTTTTTTTTTAGGGAAAGTACATCTTAGTTTTAATCTAATTAAAAATAAAAATATTTATCAAAATGTACAAAAATAAATAGATAAAAGTATAAAAATAAATATTCTATTCATTCATGGTGAAAACAATGTTTTGTGCACACCTAAATATAATTTAATGGTACTTGCATATATAATTTGAGCAATAGATTTTAATTCGAAAACTCCTCCTCCAATGCTTAAAAAAAAATAATTTCTTGACATAAAAATATTAAATTTATTTAAATTTCTTTCAATATTCTTAACATTGACTAAATATTATAATTGACTATATGATCATAATAAGTGCAATTTATTTGATAATCTATATATTTTGAATTACAAATTTATATTTTTAAACAAGTTCGATTTTTAAATATCAATAACAAATTCACAATAAAAAAAAAATCATATTTTGATTAAATTTGAGAGAATATAATGTTTTCATGGAGAAAATCCGATAAGTCCCTAATATGTTCCTTTGCCTATCCATGGCTAATAGAATAATTTGTTCCTGAATTTTTTTATATATCCCTACCATTAAAAGGTGAACATACATTGGTTTGACGATCATTTATAATATGTTTTTTAGGATTAGAGAGGAGGAATTAATATTAAATTTGGATCTATTGATCAAGTGAATGAAAAGTTTTAGATTAAGAGTATTATTGTATATAATCTATTTCACTTTTTTGCATTTTTACATGAACTAACGACACATGATGATATTAATTACTTCCCAAACAAAATTTAATTTAAAACCATACATGATTTATTATAATATATCCAAAAATTACTGATTTGAAATTCTACTTTTTAAAAAAAAAGATATATTTGAAAATATTGAATTTGAACAATCAAATGCCCTGATAGAAATATTTATTCATTCAAATTCATTAAATTTCAAAATAGATCGTCCTTCATATATAAATTTTCTTTC
This sequence comes from Vernicia montana, assembly GCA_949750685.1. Taxonomy (NCBI): domain Eukaryota; kingdom Viridiplantae; phylum Streptophyta; class Magnoliopsida; order Malpighiales; family Euphorbiaceae; genus Vernicia; species Vernicia montana. The sequence continues at coordinate 25,683 of CATKHJ010360557.1, read as the reverse complement.
TTTTTGACACATAGAGAATTCTTAAAAAAAAAAAAGGAAGTTACCAAAATTTAAACTCCTAATTTTTTATAAGGCAAACATTTGCGTACTCAACTATGACCCAATTATCCATATTGATAAGAGCAAATTTTAGAATACTTCTTTTGGGTCAGTTGGGCCAATTAAGTCTGGATTGTATACAGATCTAACATAGGCTCAGTGGATTCGCCTCACCCATAATTGTTCCACAAAAGTTGTGGCTTAGTAAGCCTTCCCTCTCTTTAATCGAAGAAATTTCACATTCATATTCCTTCGACCATGCTTTTGAGAATAGAGAATCTTCGTTCAGGAGTAATTTTCTTAAGCACCAAAGAACATCCATGACGAAGAATTTCGTTTTCGAAAAATTGACATATCACATCTATAGCGTCAACCCAACTACTACTTGGTGTCATGATTACCTAGTCTGTCCTGACAGATCCTATTCATCAGTTAAATCCTTCACCCACCAACTTAGAGAGAATATCTACGTAGTATAAAAGGACAATTGCACCATTACTCCCAGGTAGCTCTCTCTGCAACTTCTCATCTTTTTCTTCTCTCTAAAAAAATTAACTGATCTGCTGTAAATTATCTCATAGTAAATCATTATCTCCATTGGCACTTTGTTGATCATCTCTTTTTGCAGGTCTAATAAGATTCTCTACTTAGAAATCAAACTTATAATTTGAAAGTCTGCCAAACTCTCTTTTATTAGATCTTAGACAGATCACATATAATAAGGATTAATTAATTTTTTTAAAAAAATCCAATTGTCCACATAAGATAAGGATTAATTAATTTAAAGAAAATAAAAATAAAAATGATTTCTTATAATGCTAGCATAATATAATAACAAACCAAATCAATAGGAGATTTACTTGTTACCTAACAATGAAACAAAATAGAAAGAAATTGTTATCTTGTAATCAGCACTTACATGATATTGATAAGGACATATAATATAATAATTGTTAGAATTATGACTCAAAATCTTAATAGTATTTGAAATGAGACTTTTTCCTATTTTGTATGTGAGAAATATTCATTAATTGAGTGAATGATTATTTCCTATGTAGAGTATAATTCATATTTTAACGTTATTCCTAATTAAGTGAGAATTTTTATTGAGTTAGAATTGATAGGGAGTAATATTATAAATAGAAGTATTATAAAAGAGGTTATTTGGTTTTTTGCCTAATAGTTGAGTTGGAGTTTTTGCCCATTGATTGAGTGTAACACAAAGTATATGGGTATAGTGTTTTTGTGATATTGTATGGTGTGTGGTGTGATTCAAAGAGTAAGGTGGTGTGATACAAAAAAAATAGGTAGAGTGTTTTTGTGATAAATAATGATATTATGCGAGAGTTTGTAATTTTGTCTGTCAAAAAATTGTAATATGATGATTTAGTGAATTATTTTTTCGAGGGACCATGAACTTAGGTCTATTGAGAGACTGAAAAATTATTTGTGTTATTTTTCTCTTTTCTTATTATTGCGCTTATAATTTTGATTTTCCCTAATAATAATAAAAAGGCCTAATACATTAGTCTACCTTGAATTTTGAGTCATTTTACAATTATATCATATTTTTAACTTTTAGATAATTTTATCCTAATTTAAGAATTTATTTGTAATTTACCCCAAAAAAAAATTGGAAAAAATTTATCCAATTCTCTCTTCTACATGGTATGTTTATCCAATAAAAAATATATATATATATATATATATTTTTTGGAATTTATCAATAATCTAATAAGAAAATAAAAAAAATAAAAAAATAAAAAGTTCATTTGTCTGGTTGGCGATGAAAATAGCCGACAATGAAGGTGACAACTTCTTCTTTTTCTCATCTATCTTCGTATTTTCTCCAAGTCGTTGACAAATTTTTATTTTTTTTCTTATTTTTTAATTAATTATTATTTGTTCTTACTTCTAATTATTAAGTTATTGATGGATCTCATAAAAATAATTTTTTATTGTATAAAAGTGTCAATGAAGAGAGAAAATTATATATATATTTCCTCCAATTTAATTTTTAGAGTACAATTACAACTAAATTTTTGAAATTAAGATAAAATTATCTAAAATTAAAAATAAAGTACAGGACAAATTTGTGTATTAATCCCAATAAAAAACAAATCTCGAACTACAATGGAAAAAACGTTGAACTAAAGAAGTAAAGATGATGATACCCAACCTAACATGTGTGTGTGTGTGTGTGTATATATATATATAATATAGCAAAGCCATGGAACAATTATTATTATTGGTGTAGGAAAGTAAAATTATATATAGAATTATAGTGATGGGAGATTATTAATTAATATTTAATAACAAATTAATTTATAGATATGGGCCAACCATGCATATTATTGATATTATTATAAATTAACTTTTGTAATTATATATTTATATTATTTTTTTCTTCATTTGATTTTTGGCTATAAATAGTTAGGGTATTGGACATCCATGCATACAAATCATAGTACCTAGTTATTCTTCTTGACAGAAAACATGAAACTCCTTCTTGCTTTAGTCCCTTTCTTCTCATTTCTCTTGGTAGGTGTTTCTATTTAGTGGCAAGTAAAACTAAGTGTGTGTGTAATTTGAGAGGCTCAAATCAGCTGATTCTAAAAGCAATTGATGAGAACATTATATGTGAATATGGTTAATTACTTAGGGCAGTTTGGCATTACTTTTTTCATCTGTTTTTGGTTTTTTATTTATTTATTTATTTATTTTTATGTAGCTGCTTTTTGGTATCCTATTTTTATGAGAAATAGAATAAATCATGTTTTTTTCAAAAATATGTGAAAAAAAAAATAAAAAAACAAGAACAGTAAAAATAAAAAATAATAATAAATTTTTAAAAGTATGGTACTCCACAACAATGTTAAATTGGTCATTAATTGAGTAATAATAAGTTTATATTAAGTAAAATGTTAAAGTTTTTTCTATAATGATTTTTTGATATTTTAAGATTTATTTATTTTACTTCTTTTAACATTTTTGTGTGTGTGTGTGTGTGTGTGTGTGTAGTTTTTGAGCACTGTCAATGCTAGAAAGGATGTGGGTGAATATTGGAGAGGAATCAAGAAAGATCAACCCATCCCAGAAGCAATACAAGGACTTGTTCAAGCTTCTCTAGCCTCATCTACCTCCAATGATAAAACCAATTGTCACACCATCGAAAATTCTGAACCAAGGCCTGATGTCACAATATATCACAATGATTTCGAGCCGATACCTGATGTCTCAATATACCACAATGATGCTACACTTAAAGCACAAAAGGTAAATGAGAAATTATTTATTGAAAAAGAGTTTGAACCAATACCTGATGTCTCGATTTACCATAACGATGCAAAACCATTAAATGAGAAATTATTTATTGAAAAAGAATTTGAACCAATACCCGATGTCTCGATTTACCATAATGATGTAAAGCCATTAAATAAGAAATCATTTATTGAAAAAGAATTTGAACCAATACCAGATGTTTCAATTTACCACAACCATGCTCGTCTCAAAATATACAAGTCTTTTGAGCCAAAACCTGAAGTTACAGTATATAACAATGATATTGATCTCAAAGCAAAGAAGACGTTGGATGAGAAATCTTTTCTCGATAATTTTGAGTCAAGAGATGATGCAACATTTTACCATGGCCAAACTGGTCTCAAAGCACAAAAGTCATTTGTCAAAGATTTTGAACCAAGGCCAGATGCTACTGTTTACAGCGAGTAATTAAGAGAGAAACTATGGCAGTTACTCGTAGCAGAATCCTTATGTTTCATGCATGGAAAATTAGAATCCTCAAGAAGGCCATTTTAATTTGTAATATGATTCAATAAAGGCTTTTGTAACCCTAGAAGGGGCTTGGTGTGTTTATCTATATTATACCTTTGTAATGTTTCACCAAAGCTGAATTTAATATATGTCTTGCTTGAATGATTATTAGTTTCCTGAAATGCAATTCTTGAAATATATTTTCTTTTTTATTTTATTTAGAAGAAATTCAAATTTTATTTTTAATATTTTTTTATTTGAACAAGCTTAAATTTAAATTGAAATAGTATTTCTTTTTTAATAAATTAATAATATATTTCCTCCTGTTCTCAATAACTGTCTTTTTAGAAAAGTGATTTTGTTTAAATATAATTGACGTTTTAGAAGTTCAATGCAGCATTTATTAGCTTTTTTCTAATTTTACCTTCATCCCAATTTCAATATTTCATATGTTTTTTCTTATTTGGTGAGAAAAAATAAGGGTATATTTGTCCATATTAATTAAAATTAAAGGTATTTAATAGTTTTTTTAATATGTGTGCATCCTTCTAAAACGACAGTTATTGTGAAACGGATGGAGTATTTATTAAAAAAAAAAGTTTGCACCAAACACTTAAATACATCATTTATGATTTGATAACACTCATAAGCAACTGGTTAACCGAATCATATAAAAAAAAAATTCATATTAATACAAAACTTGAGATTTTTCAGTCATGAAGTTCACAAACTCTATTTCAAGTTGAAGAAGAAGAATGAACTATGCTTCCATCAAGAGTTAAACAATCTAATTTGAACTTGTCCTTTTGTGGGTTTTCTTTGTATTTGATTTTAAAACTCCATACCATTTCTTTTTATTTGATTTAAAAGAAATTCAAATTGTTTTTTGATATTTTTTATTGTTCGAACAACTTGAATTTAAATTAAAATAATATTTATTTTTAAATATGATTCTTAATATAATCAACAAATTATATTAGTTATTTAAAAAAATAAAGTTATTTAGGTATAAACATTCATTTACATTTTTATCTATATTTTGGGGCTAAATGCATAAATTTATCCCTAAATTTTGCTCGATTAACATTCTAAAACTCTCAACTTTTCAAGTTCATAAATTTGTAAACATTTGACAGTTCATAAATTTATCCCTAAATTTATTAAAAGTCCGAGGGAAACCCATACCGGACGAAGAAATAAGACTCTGATACTATGTTAAGTTTTTTAATATAGATTTGGGAAAACCAACCTTAAAAGCTAGCTATTAAGGTTGGGGAGTCCATTTCTATATTAATCACTTAATATGTTTGTATTTATTCAATGTGGGACATTTTTTCCATATAATATTCTTAATAAATGAACCTTTAATAATTGCTTTTTCTCACTTTCCCTGCAATTTTCTCTTAATCTCCCAAAAAAACAAGAAGCTATGGAATTTCCTCTCTTTCATATCTCACCACAATTTCTAAGGAATTTCCCTCAATTAGTGGTTTTTATGACCTTAAGAATAGCTATGGAAAAATACAAAGAAAATCCACAAAAGAGCAAGTTCAGATTAGGTGGTTTAGCTCTTGAAGGAAACATAGTTCATCTTTCTTCTTCTGCTTGAAATGGAGTTTGTCAACTTCAATACTGAAAGATCTTAAATTTGAGTCACAGGCAAAGCTAAATTTACAAAAAAAATAATAATAAATATTTTCATTATTTAAACTATTTTATTAGTGAAAGGTAGTTTTGAAAGTCCAAATTTAGTGTAAGTTTTATTTTCTTTTTATGTTTAATAACTAATAGAAAATTTGGCAGAGGAACCTAAATAATCACTACATTCTCAAAAAACCAAAAATCAGTAAATGAAACTAGTTTTGAAACACATATAATATAAGATTTCAAATAGTAATTTAACCTAACTTTGAGATGTCAATGACTTGATTGATTAATTATCAAGTAACTGAGCTTTTCATTTCTTTATTTTAAAGGTTATTGTCTACTGTTTTTAACTGCAAAAATTAAACTATCTTAACTTGCGTATCAATCAGCAGCAATGTTAAGTTTTCATGCTAGAATGACAAATCTTCATCAGGTCTAGCTCACTTTTTTTTTTGTCGTAATATTTTGAAAGCTAAAAAAATCAAAGACTAATATTGGTAAAAATAATTTTAATTTATTTACTATTGCCTTTTCCTCCAACGAAGCATGATTCATATATAAAATCAAAACTTGGCAAAAATAAGTTTTTTAGAGTTTAAAAATAAAAAAAGCAAAAGTAGAAACGAAGGGCCTGAATGACTGAATTTCACTTCATAGAATATCATACTCATCCGAACCAAAAGTGGTTCACCATTCAGTACTGAATGAAAAACTATTTCGGTGGACACAAACATCCTCGTTCATGCTGAACAAGGTATAGGTATCCCTACCACATAGAATACAAAATATTGAAAAGAAACATTCTCCTCTACCAAACCATATGGGTTCAGGAGCAAATACTGTTGGCCGCCACAATAAAGTTTAGCATAGAACATGGCTCTTAAACACAAATATAACATCGCAATGTGGTTGGTATATATGAGCTTAACTGAAATCAGGCTTCTCAGGATATGTGCAGCCTGACCTCTGGATAATCACATTGGCTGCATAGCAGCCGGCTCTCAAGCAGTCTTCAATGGGCTTCTCTTGCACCAGTTGTGATAAGAATCCACCAACAAATGCATCACCTGCCAAAATAGAACAGTTACCATGATTTGTTGGGAGAGGAAATTTTTATCATGACTGACTACAAAAAGAGGTCCTCTTAATCGATTTTTTTTTTTTTTTTTTGTTCATCAAAGTAGGCTCATGACCGACTATTATTGAAACTAATAGTGGCACAGATCATTGGCTTTACAAGGGCTAAATTTTTTTTTTGTTTTTATATAAGTAAAAGTTCACCTAAACCTTCTTACATTTATATTGACTAGTAAAAATCATCTCAGCATTCATATTAGTAGATATATTTCTCATGCAGTCAAACAAAAAGCAGCATAAATGCACAAAAGGAAGTAATTTAAATACCATGAAATTCGATCAAGGGGATGTGTTTCAAAGATTTCCTTTTTTTTTCTTTTATTTATTTTTTGGCAGTTCCAAGAATGAGAAGGCTCAAAGATGGAACAAGAGAGCACATACCTGCTCCATTGGTATCAACCAGCTTCTCCTTGGGTAACAAGATTACAGGGAACAATTTCACCTTCCCATTCTCGGCAACCACAACGGGATCAGCACCTTGAGTGATAACAGTAATTCTCTTGTGTGTCCCTGATGCTTTGGGCCACTGAGAGATCTTTATGGCAATCTCCTCTACATTCTCAGTCTGATAAACAAAGACAGTCCAGTGACGTGATTCCTTGGTATAACAACAGCATGGAGTTCTCTGATTATTCAAAGCAAACATAAAGAAAAATTACCTCCCATCCATGAACCTTAGAAAAGGTTCTGGCTTCAGTCTCATTCCCAAAGACATAGTCCATATATCTGTAGACAAAAGGCACATGAGTACCTCACTAGTAGTTTGTAAATGATAAGAACAAAGATGGAGGCAGAAGCTTACGGTAGAGCTTTCTCCTGTACATCCTTGAAGAACTCACAGATGAATGGAGCAGAAAGATTCATTGAGAAGATCTGCAAATGCATGATTAAAACCATTGAGACTTCCAAATGGTATTAATTAAAACAAAAATAAGAGACAAGGTTTACCTTGTTGTGAGCAGATGCATGTTCAGCAACAAGTTGAATGGACTCAGGAGAGACGGTAAGGAAAAACCCAGCAATGTAGAAATATTTTGCTTTCTCAACTGTTAAAACAGAGTTGGTCAGAATAGACCAACAGGAAGGCATAACCAACAACTAAACAAAAAGGAACTGAAAGAAGTACCTAGTGCCCAGTTTTCTGGTCTCTTCAGATGGTCAGATTTGTAACAATTTGCAGCTGACAAATTTGCAACAAGTGATCTGCAAGAACATTCAACTTTTACCCAACGAATAACAACAAATAAATAATCAGATGATAATGCATCAATGTCAATATGCAGGTCTCCTTTCATCCCCTGCACTTCTACATAGGCAAAGACGATACCTACTCCAACTGTCACACATCCCAGATAACCAGCATCTAGAAAAGAAACTGGATGATATACACACTAGGACAGTAGGACCCAATATAAGGTGTCCATGATGACTGAAATCTCATGTACAGAGCAGGGTTTTAAATAATGGTTTCAGAAACGGTTTCAGAGTCAGAAACCGTGTAATAGAATCGGATTGAATGAGACTGAATTGGTTGCCGCTATTGTGAATAATTTTTCCAAATTTAGCAAAACAACTCATATAAATATTAAGTAAATATTTAGATCAAATATCATTATAATCTTGTGTGTCTAATAATTTAGAGTGACAAATATATGGTAAAAGAAATCATTTATTATAAAATTTATTTTAAAAAATATATGATTTCCATTCACCCATATCATAACAGGAAATATCATATCGGTAGGCTAAAAATCCAATACATACATAATGGACAATCATATGGTGGGAAACACCAGCAGCATGAACCATCCCCTTTTCCGTTTCTTTAAAAAGGACAAAATCAAACTTTAGAACACTGTAGTGACACCTTCATTTTTAATTACTAGAATGATCATATAATCAACAACCTCACCACACCTGTGCACAAGAAGCAGCAAAGAATGGACACACTTATACAAGTGGACCACATGGATGTAGGAGACAATTACAAGAGGTGAAAAATTAATTAACTCAAATGAAACAACTCATCATTCACATGAACCACCGGTACATTTTTCCTTCAGGTGACGTTAGGACCAACAACAATTGAAAATCCCAATCAATCATGATTGATAAAAGCTCACAAGTAGAGATTTACAACCTAATGAGACTTCCCAACATAGGAATGATTTGCAAATAGCTAATGGCCTCCACAGAAAGGAAAGTGAATCAATCACAAAGTAAATCAATAAATAAGATCTTACTTGTTATTATAAGAAGAAGAACAATAGATATAGTATGAAGTTATGACTCCTGGTTCCTTGAAAATGACATATTAACAAGTAATGATACTTGGGAGCAAGAAAAAATGGCCAACAGATCATATGCATAAAAATTTCAAATGTAAATTGCAAATTGAGCTTAACAAGGTAAAACTAACCTCTCACCACCAACAACACAAACAGCACATGTCCCTGTTGCAGCAGTCTCATCCTCGTAATAATGAACCTAATAATGCATTCTAATTAAATCCTAGACAAGAAAGACAACCTCAAAGATGGAAATAAAAGATACAGAGCAATTTACATTGACACCAGATTGCCTGCAGCTTTTCTTCATCTCTTCTCCAAACTTATCCTTTCCGATGCAACCCATGTAACTTGTTGCACCAGGAATTTGGAGCATCCACTGCAAGGGACACAAAATACCAGAGGGGAAGAAACAAATGTGTTACATATAATAGAAGCATAAGTAAAATATTTATCCAGGGCAACATGAAAACAGAAGCAAACCTGAGCAACTCTGATTGAATTTTGAGTAGCACCTACAAGTAAAAAAGAAAAGGCAACACTCTCATTAGTTTACAGACGTCAATAGATCTCATTATTCAATAACTACCATATTAAGTTTTAATATAAATTTGGGAGAACCAACCTTATTAATCACTTAACATGTGTTATATTTAATCAATGTGAGACTTTTTCCCATACTATATTCTTAACAAGATGATAAATATCTTTAAAAAAATGACATCAATAAACTTTCAAATCAATGAAATTCTAATTTTACCTCCAGCAATATATTCTACATTGGATTTGTTAGCCATTTCTTCATACCTTCAAAGTTCAAACAAAATGGAATCATTTAAGAATCAATAAAATATTTCAAATTCCTAGCAAAAATTCAAAATTTGAGCTTAACCAGATCACCAAGATCATAGTCAGGAAATTATTCAGTTTTGATATCTAATTTTTATATCGATAGCAATTCGAAGCAAAAATCAACAATAATTTACCAAACCAAAAAAAAAAAAAAAAAAAAAAAAAAAACAAATAAAGCAAAAAGGTAAGAGAAACGAACTTACATTGGCAAGTGCTTGTCTTCAGCAAGGATAGCATTGTTTGGCTTGATTTCATAGCTGTTAATAGAATTAAATATAAGAACAATCTTTCTTTTCCAGAATTTCAAAACAAATCTATTATTAACAATCAAACATATGATTTCCTGACTCTTATGCAATCATTTGAACTAACAATAACTTGAATTTGAATCTAAATTTCTATAAATGCACTAACAAATTGAATATATAAGATTTGTATTCCTCGATATTCAATTTAGCTCAATCTTCTTATTTTCAAAAACTAGCAAGCTACAGATCTGACATATAAACTCAGATCTATCTCATTTTCATATTGTCAAGCAATAAAGGAAACTAATGAATACAAAATAAATACTATCATATAAATACAGATCCAGAATAAGAAATGAATTTTCTAGGCAACCAAACAAACAAAGCAGGAAAAAAAATCAATAAGAAGAAATGGAAAAAACTGACTTATTCATGAAGTCTTCGTCGACAACAGCAGAAATGTCGAGAAGAGGATTGCCCATGCCCAACAGAATTCCTTCAAACGCCATTTTTAATCGAAGAACAGAGTTATGACTGCGAGAGGGAGAGAGAGTGGTTTATAGTAGCAGGAGCTGTGAGATCTCGGAAAGAGGAAATAGCTTTGGGTTTTATAGAGAGAGAGAGAGTCAGTGTTGTGTTACTGTTGGTAAAATGCCACCAACCCCCGATGTGGCACTTGGCTGCTTTTTTATTTTATTTTTTTGATTTTTCGTATTTGGTTTTATTAATTAAGTTTTACTTTTGGTTTATGTTGGGGTTGGTAGAACTTTAGGTGGTGATTGATTTATGATTTATTATTATTATTATTATTAATGGAATTGTGGAAATATTTTTGTTTGCTTTGAAATAATAAAATTAATTAATAAACACCACATAATAAAAAGATATTAAGAGTTAGTTGAATTAGTAATTCAATTTGTTTTCTATTTTATTTGTGAGATTTTTAATTTTAATATTTACAGTGAGTACATATTTATGTTTGAATCTTTAAATTACTAAAATTTTCATTAATTTGGTAAAAAATTAAAAAAAAAAAAAAACTATTTTACTTATTATGTGATTCACCATGTTATTTCATCCTTAAAATTTCTCCAATTAAAAAGGGAAAGAGAGAATTTTGTTTTTTTTCAAATTCGTAGTATGATGATTTATTTTTAATTAAAATTAAAAGGTTTTGGTATAAATATTTTTTTTTTGATAAATTAATTATAATGAGTGAAAATTAAAGTTGAATCATAATATATATATATATATATATATATATATATATATATAGTAATGTATTTCAATGAATAAGACACATTTGTAGGTGGAAAAAAAATAGTTAAGTATTTTCTTTAATAGTGAGATATAAAAAAAAAAAAAAAATGAGGAAATTCTTTACATTTCAAAAAACAAAAGGAAATTCTTTACATTTCAAAAAAGAATATTTTTTATTTTCATGATTCAGTGTATGTGTTTGTGTGTATATATATTTAAAAGGATATATATTTTTTATAATTTTTTTTTGTTTTTAATTTCTAAAGGAAGAAGAAAAAAGTCTTCATTGAGAAAGCCCATGATGGGAATCAAAATGCAATACAGAGCCCAACTCAGCCCCAAAAATATATTGCTAATGGCTTGGGCTCAGATTTTTCAATCTAAACAGGAAACAAGCCTTTGTTGTCACCATTTTGATTGCCATTTTTTTTTTTTTTTTGCCTTGATTTTGATTGCCATGTTGATCACCATTGCCATGGGAAAATCTATTTATATTTATAATTTTATTTATTAACATTTTTATATAAGTTTAATGATTAATTATTTTATCTAATTTTTTAGATTTGATTTAGTTTATAAATTATAATTTCTATTTAAAAAAAGCTAGATTAATTGCTCACTATTTTTTCATTTTGTTAATTATTTAATTTAATTTTAATATAATTTTATATTATTTGATGAGAAAATATAAGTAAAAATATATAATGAATTACTATTTAATCTCTAATATAGTATAGTATTTATGTAACAATAATGGGGAAAAAATAAGTATAAGAGTTGACTATTTTTTATGTAATTAATACATCCATAAGAAAATATCATATAAAAATTAATTATTGAAAATAATATACATTACAAAAATTTCATACAAATTGATATATAATTTCCATGAAAGAATTATTATAATTTTTATTTATTTATGTTGGTAGATTTATAAATTTGAATATTTTTAAATTTTTAAATTTTAAAAGATTTCATAAGTTATTGGGTTTAAATAAATATACTCAAAAATAAAAATAAATCTACAATGAGTTTATTTTATATTATTTTATATTGAAATGAAAGATGAATAAATAAATTTTTATAATCAAACATATATGCAAGTAAGTTTTAAAAAAATTAAAAGTAAATAATTTATTGAAATATATCGAAAAATATTATAAATATTCAAATTCAATATATACTTTTTATATAACCTTTTACTTATATATATATATTTTTTATTTTCAACATTGAGAGACAATTTTCTTAACTATAGATAAAAAAAAATTATTGCAAATATATGAAAAATTAATCCATAGTTTATAACATATGCTTAATTGGAATATATCCTATTTAAATGGGAAAATCTTTATTAATTTATAATTCATTTGTAATTCCTAACAATTTGTTTAAAAAAATTATTCAATTATAATAGATTTGATGAAATTTAAAATTTATAATTCTAAATGACTTGGGTCAAATTAAATTTAGGATAAGTATAAATAATGTTACATATGGGATTTATTTTAATGTTACTAATGTCTTCTTCAAGTTTAAAGCTCTAATATTAATGAGTGTGCAATGCCTTCAGTTTATCTTTACTTGAATGGATGATAATTTCTTTTTAATTAAATTTTGATTGAAGTTGAAATTTATAATTTATAATATCACTAAATCAAGAAAAAAAAAACAACAAAAGAGACATTCTTACAAAATTATTGTATGGTTTTAAAAGTGAGATATAGAAATCTAAATCATGCTTTTTCAAATTTTATTTAACTTTAAAAAAATCCTTTTATATTATAATTTTGAGTTATATAAATATAAAAAATTTATTATTTAAAAAGAATAAAACTTATGATTAATTTCAATTAATAATATTTAATACCTACATGATATTTAATAAATAAATAAATAAAATATAGTCATTTTTAATCATTTTACACGTAATTTAACAATAATGGCCCATATATTTGTCCCAACGCAATCTGGCCCACATCTCTAATTTGTCACCCCCACAAACAGCCACCACCGTTGACATTTTTGCTTCCTCCTCCACTTCTCCGCCGACTACTAGCAAAACCAAACCGAAATTAAAAATTTGAATCCAACTGATTGATTTGATTTAATTTAATTTAATTTGGTTTAATTTTTTAAATAATTCGATTTGGTTTGATTTTTAAAATAGTAAATCCAACAAAATTTTAGTTTGATTTGGTTTTTATAAAAAATAAATAAATTAGTTTGAACCGAACCGACTAAAATTTTAATATATATATTAAAATTGTTATATATATATAAAAATATGAACCGAATATAAAAAGTTTCATATTTTTATATATAAAAATATATATAAAAATATGAAAATAAAAAAAAATATGTCAAACTGATTAATCGAATCAAACTAAATTTTTTTCGGTTCGATTTAAGTAAAATACAAGTTTGATTTTTTTAATTTTTCAGTTTGATTCGGTTTTGAACTGAACCGACTGAATGCTCACCCTACCTACCACACAAGGGCGGCTCAAGGTTTTGGAAGCTTTAGATAAAATCATAAAATGAGATTTTCAAATTGAAAAAATATAATATAAATAAATAAATTTAAATTTAATCATTTTTTTTATAAGTAATCTTTAATTTTATTAACATTATAGGAAAAGTTAGATCATTAACAAATATTTCATACTTTTAGGCTATAAAAAACACAAAAAATAAAAAATAAAAAAAAATTATGGATTTATACTACTATTTAGAAAATGCTAATAGAGTTAATTACAATTTAGTTATTGTTAGTGCTAATTTTTAGATTACTACTGTTTTTTTTTTTTTTTTTTTTTTTTCAGATTTCAATTTCCTAAACTAATTTTTAGAATGTTCTTATTTTATAAATTTTTTATTAAGTTATATTTTTAAAATTTTAGGTTTTATTTTCTCAATTTTATTTTGTAAAAATACTCCCTATTTTTTATACTATGTATATATAATAGGAATCTACTTACACAAGTGTAAAACTATAAGTTTTACATAAATTTTTAATTTGTGTCAAATCTAATGACTAATAACAAATTTACAATTAAATAATTTTGAAATATCTCTCCTAATTATAAGATAATACACTTTCCTTTTATAAAATATTCTATTTTTATATTTCATATCTACCAATTTAATATTTTTTTATTATTATTTTATTAATAAACATTTAAAAAAAATCATATTTCACAAATCTTTTAACCACTTCCACGATTTTCTTCTCTATTCTTCTTAATATAGGCTCCGTTTGTTTAACGAAAAATATTTTTCTAGAAAACATTTTTCGTATTTTCTGACGTTTGGAACGTTTTGAAAAATTAATCAATGGAAAACTAAGTATTTTTTAAAGAAAATGACTTTCTCTTATTGAAACGGAAAGTCATTTTTCAGATTTTAATAAACTTATTATAATAAAAGAAAAATATATAAATATAAATTTATTAATCCGCTGATCACCGATATTTATTATTGATGACCATTAATAACCAACGCCAGCCACTCGCCAACTACCGCTAGCTGCCGCCAACCACCTCAAACGATCACCAAATTTATCATTTTTATATATTTTTCTCAAACTTAACAATAAAATTTTAAAATTATGAAATTATTATATGTTTAAATATGTTTATAATCTTATAAATTGAAATTTTTAATATTATAACTAAATAATTGAAAATTAGTTTTTGGGAAAATATTTTTAAAAATATTTTTCAAAAATAAGTTATTTTCCGCGAACTAAACGAAGACTTATTGTCTTTTAATTAATAGCCATTAAATTCACAATATGACAACTCTTGCTTTTACAATTAATCTTAATATAATTTATTGTTAAATTATATTGAAATAAATTATATATAGATATATATAATTTATTTTATATCAAACAAATTATATTTTGAATAAGATGGAAAAGATCACATTTAGATCGGATCAATGAATTATATAGCTTAATCTATAATTTTACTTTCATATAGTAAATATAAAATCTTTAGATGTCCTATCTCTTTTTTATCCATCAATTTTTTATTTTTTATACATGCATATGTTAAATGTATTCTTTAAGACCATTGGTTACTGTTCCATTCATTTTAATTTTTTTTTTTTTTAAATTTGACTTTGATTGTACTCAAATGTCAGACTTTACAACCTAAAAATGATTATGATACCATTCAACTAGTATTCCATTTACTTTAAATTGCTTGCAGAGAACATTTGACAAAGAATAGTAGTATAAGAGAACTTGTGAATTTATTTCAAAAAAAAAAAAAGAGAGAGAGAGAACTTGTGAAAAACAAACACTTAAAATCTTGATTGCATTTCTTGTTATTCACTTGTATTGAAATTTTCATAGTACAAAGAATTCAAGATTCTTTGATGGATTAAAGAAAATAACCAAACATATAGGCACATACAAGTTCGATATTACAATTCTTTTTTAAAGTTACATATTAACATTCCATATGTAAACTTTTTAAAACAAAAATATATATATATAAAACAAAAGATGATCACAAAACAAAAACATTTTACTTAGCATATAGGAAGGGGAGCTCCATTCCACTCTTTCAAGCATTCTAGCATTGGATCAATCAGCTTCCCTGCGCACATAGCTGAGAAAACCTTATCAAATTCTTCTCCGGGTGACCGGACTTCTTCTCCAGTGAGCAAACTAGTCCCCAATTCTTCTCTCACAAATTTGTATAATGGGTACGACCTGCATTCCTTAATCCTGTTTGGAATAGCTGGATTACCATTATCAAATTCAATTCTTGCACTTTCTACTTCTTTAGGCAAAAGGTTCTTGAGTTCTTCCTCGAAAACACCGATTTTCTGGAAAATTGAAGTGCTTGAATTCTTCTCTTTCTCGCCATTCATTAAAGCATGATCAACAAGAACTTGCCTTAACTTTTGCATCAATGGATAAGTTGCACTGCAGGGATCATCAATGTAGGCAAAAATGTATTCTTTGTCAACAACTTTGAGCAAGTCTTTTTCACAAAATCTTGATGGGTGAAGCTCACCATTGAAACCCATTGTTAGAACTTTCTTAGCAACTTGACTAACTGTGTTCTTGACAATGTTCTTCAAATTCTCTTCCAGATGCCTCAAATCAATAGCTTGACACAGAGCAACCAAGAAAGTAGTAGACATTAGCTTCAATATATCAATAGCTTCAGCTGTTTTTCTTGAAGAAATCAAGCCTAAAGAATTCACATCTTGATTATGCTGTTCTGCACTTTGAACATGATTAGTAACAGGATTAGCCAGAAACTGAAGCTCAGAACAGTAAGATGCCATAGCAATTTCAGCTCCTTTGAATCCATAATCCAAACTTGGATTTCTACCACCAGTAAGATTTGAAGGCAACCCATTATTGTAAAAGTCATTAACAAGTTCACTAAATTGAGCAAACATGAGTTTACCAATTGAAGCAATAGCTAAACGAGTGTTATCCATTGAAACTCCAATTGGAGTCCCCTGAAAATTTCCTCCATGTACAGCTTTATTTCTTGAAACATCTATTAATGGGTTATCATTAACAGAGTTAATTTCACGCTCTATCATCTTTGTTGCTGTTCTTATTACTTCAATTTGAGGACCTAACCATTGAGGAGATGTTCGAAGAGCGTATCGATCTTGTTTAGGCTTTTGCAAAGGATCAATTTCATGTAATTTTTGTGCAGCTTTAACATAAGAACTACCATCCAAAATATGTTCCATTATAGCTGCAGCTTCAATTTGGCCAGGATGATGCTTCAATTTATGTGTCAAATGGTCAGTAAATTCTAGTTTTCCTTGCATAACTTCTGCAAAAATTGCTGATAAAACTTCTGATAAAATTGCTAACACATTAGCTTCAAAAAGTACAATAGAAGCTGAGCCAGAACCAACTGCAGTTCCATTTACTAGAGCTAGACCTTCTTTGGGCTGTAAATCAAAAAACCCACCATTGATTCCAGCTAGCTTAAATGCTTCAGTTGGGTCTAATGATTCTCCATTCGGCCCGACCGACTTTGAATTCGGCCGGCCTATCAAAAGCCCAGCAATGTAGGCCAATGGGATAAGGTCACCAGAGGCAGAGATTGAGCCTCTTAGGGGCAAACATGGGGTGATGTTGTGGTTGATGAATTTGGTAATTGCTTCCAAAATTTCAAATCTTATGCCTGAATAACCTTGAAGTAATGTGTTGATTCTCACCAACATAGCTGCTCTTGTTGTTGAGTGAGGCAATCTGTGGCAATTTTCTGTTTCATTTCCAAAGATTCCAGCATTCAAGAACCTGTTTTAAACAAAATTTCAAGAACCCATATTAACAATTTAATTCATTCTTCATAAACTTTTAAAAGATACATAAATTTTCGAAATCAAATTCTTAATTTTTTACGCTACGAGATAAATACTACTCTAAACACTAAATTATTATTTCGACAATACATGAATTTGAATATGAACATATTAACCTAATTAGGATTTTGATTAAGATTTTATTTTAAAAAAAAAATATGAAAAGAGATTGTGTTATTATTATATAAAACTATGAGTAAATATTTTGTAATAGCCTCATTATGACATTTTCTTGGATCTTGGATGGGAAACTAACAAAAAAGAAAAAAGAAAAATTAGATTAAGAAACACATCATGTGGATATATCAAGAACTTGTATATTTGGATCAGCATAAGTAATAGATGGTATTTTGGTAAAATGATATCGTTTTTCATTGTCTTGGCAAATAAACACAACATTTGAATTTAAAATTCTAAATTACATTTATTATAAACAATCTTTGCTTATCTACTACAGGTCTTTGGTTGTTGATTTAATTGGTTTTCCTATTAATTTGCTTATGTCATAGGAAAATTTTCAATGCATAATCAATTATGTATTAGCGTAGTATCTTGTTTATTAATTTTGACTTTTTCTAGACAGTCTAACTACAAGGGCCCCCTAAAACATGTAATAGAAGCTATTTCTGTATAGAGTTTCAGGACCACTAATTTACGATTTTTTTTTTTTTTTTGAAAAGTACAGAAAATCATTATCATCATCATTGCATTAATTTATCAAAAAATTATAAAGAAAATAATTTCAACACATGACCTTTTAAGCTTAGCCACTAATTATTACTCTCACTATAATAAATATTAAAATTAATTATATTAATTTAACACTTTTATTTTATGCTGTAAAATCTAATAATTAAAAATGCTATATAAGATCTCGTTTTTACGACGAGTATAAGAATATGATTATTTTTTGTTGTGTAACCCATGATCTATTGGACCTCTCATAAATTAAAAAAAAAAAAATAGTGAGTGTATACCTATAAAGACTAACTAATACTGTTAATAAATGTCAACATATATTAATATTATATTAATAATACTGTTAAATGTTTATAATAATATTAAAAAAATATTTTTGCTACGAGAATTTTATATGCTATATCAAATTTTTTACTTTTAACAGTATGATCTATATATTGTTAAATCGGATTTTTTTTTTTTTTTTTTTTTTGCCAAGGTTAAAACGGATTGTTTATAATAGTGTGAAATAGATTTTATTGAGTTTTAAATTATGAGGAAATTATTGTCATAAAAAAAATAATTATTAAGTTTTTGGAAGCATATAAGCGAAGTGGAGTAACAATTTGCTATTTAAATTTTAGTAGAAGGTAGTTTCGTGCACTCTTAATCTATAATTCATTTTATACCATGATCATAAGGCAATTACAAGTACAATTGTGTTATTTCTCAATCATCCTTTTTTTTTTTATTATTATATATTTTTATAATTTTTGTTTTTTTTATTAAGAATGAAATATTTCATTTATAAGGAAAAAAAACTTCAATATTTTAAAGAGCAAAACTCATCAAATCTATGGCATATTTAGCAAAAACCATGGGCTAATTGGTTGGCTTGTCTAGACACATGTAAACAATTAAACATATAGAAGTGGAAAGATTGTTTTTTTAAGGGAAAAATGGAAAGATTGTTGAGTAAGCGTCAAAAGGGACATAAAGAATAAATCTTTAATTATCTTATGAAATTTAAATATTAATATAACTAATTATTTTCCAAATTTATATTAATAAAATTATTAAACATCTAACCTTTTTATCCCAAAAAAAAAAATTTAAATTAGCATTTTATTTAATTCAAAGGCCAA
Organism: Vernicia montana; assembly: GCA_949750685.1. Lineage (NCBI taxonomy): Eukaryota > Viridiplantae > Streptophyta > Magnoliopsida > Malpighiales > Euphorbiaceae > Vernicia > Vernicia montana. The sequence continues at coordinate 6,261 of CATKHJ010360557.1, read as the reverse complement.
TTGAAAAAAAAAATTAAAAAGTACTACTTCATAATTCATAACTTGTCATTTATAGTGAAGCAGCCACCTAGAAAATATCCTTCTTTATAATTAAAATTGAACATTTTAGATATTTTCTTTACTTATAAATTAAATAATAATAACAACCACATATAACTCATATGAGTTTATTCCAACTATTTTAGGTGGGTGGGGGAGCATGAACCTCTTAAAAATACTTAACTTTCTTCTCCATTCATGTGCTATCCCACCTTTTTAAATACATTTTTAAAGAATATATTTTCCCATTTAAAATATATATATATATATATCTTAAGATTTAATTCTCATTATATATTTTAAAAAATAAATATTTAAGATTATATATACCTTATTAAAAATTTACTAATAGCAATAAAAAAAATTTTGAATTTAAATTATATAGTTAAAAGTATATTATATTTGTTTCACCCAATATGGAACCCTACCATCACATAATGTAATAGGCTGCAGGTCCACTAAATAACCCAACTACCCTTCATTTTTAGGAAATAACTCCTTTCATTAATCACAAAAATCATTATGAACTAGTTAATTTAAGAGATAAACTGAAGTATTGATCCAATTGGCCATTAATTTAATTAAAATTTCAGTTTGAGATTGATTTTGAAACTGATTTTTAAATTTATATTAATTTTTTAGTTTTTTAGTTTTAAAAGAATATTAATTATTTAGTTATTTTTAGTGAAAAATGGTATAAATATAAATATTTAATTTTTTCAAAATGATGATTTACTGACAATACCAACACTAACCATGAAAAAGTAATTTGTTTAAAATAGATTTAATCATTCAATTACGACACCAAACACATACTAAATTTTCATATCGTAATTTATAAAATGTAAATTATAAATTTAAATTTAAATATAATTATATTTTTATTTTTATTTTTTTTTATAATTACCTTATAAGTTCTCTTTGAAGGCCACCTCCTTGCTTGGTTCTTCTATGAGAGGTTGCACCAAAACCAGTGGTGTTATTTTTAGTGAAAAATAGTATAAATATAAATATTTAATTTTTTCAAAATGATGATTTACTGACAATACCAACACTAACCATGCAAAAGTAATTTGTTTAAAAGAGATTTAATCATTCAATTACGACACCAAACACATACTTAATTTTCATATCGTAATTTATAAAATGTAAATTATAAATTTAAATATAATTATATTTTTATTTTTTTTTTATAATTACCTTATAAGTTCTCTTTGAAGGGCACCTCCTTGCTTGGTTCTTCTATGAGAGGTTGCACCAAAACCAGTGGTGATACCATAACTATCAGTACCTTTATCCATACTATCCATAACCCAATCACTACTAGCCTTGACACGGGCTCGAGCCTCTTCTGATAACTCAACCTTAACCCCACCATCACGGTTCGCAATTGCAGTCACTTGGGCTATGGTCAGGGTCTCACCCCAAAGCCTAACCACTGGCTTCCTATATTCATTAACCATGCGCTTCACCTCATCAAGATGGCTCCCTTTTAGTGACTCAGCCACCTTACCCCAATTCAATGGGTCACTAGTGCACAATTCAAATGACTCATTGGCATTACTTGTCTCTTGGGAGAATTCCATTCTTTTTTTTTTTCTTGGAAAGTGTGAGAAAATGAGAGAAAGTTTTAATTTTATAATTTTTTTTTTGTAATTTTAATTGTAAGGAAATTTCAGGTGACCCAAAAATTCCTGAGTGTTCATCTAAAAAGGGTGGCTTTAAATAGAGTAAGAAAGCTTGAAGGGGGTTATTGAGTGTTGGGTGGGTAGGCCGACGGGTTAGTTGGAAAATGTATTTGACCGTTGGATCTTCATGAGATTGGATGGGTAGGATCATGACACATGGTGAAAAAAATATGGTGAATGAGATGTACCATTAGGTGGGGTGCCCTTCTTCTTATTCTCATTCCCATTTTTATTTTTATACTCAGTCAAAATGATAGATTGAGACGATTGACTAAAATTTCGTAATTTCCATCCATATATCGAATTTTAATAGATGTAATATTTAAAACTCATATCATATTTTATTTGATATTATTTTCAACGATATATCGAGAAATATTAATGATATTTATGAAATATATTTATATTAATTAAATTTTATAAAAAATTAGTGAAATATTGAGCAAAATATAATAATATTTTAAGAAATTTCAAAGAATTTAAAAAAGAAAAAAAGCTGGAAACCTAATTCAAAAGTTCTGATTTGAAATTTCACATATTATTATAAAAAATCTCACAAATTGATTAAAAGTAATCAAATAATAAAATACATGTTCACCAATATAATAAATATTATTATCAACATATGACTTAATAAATATTATCTCTGACTAAAAAATCGTTATCAAAATCTTCTAGTAGGTGAAATGAATGATTTTAAACTATATAAAAATTTAATGTGGTATTAAAAATATTATTATAATATGGTTATTTTGTTGTTGTTATAGTCTTGTATAACAATAATTATGTTTGTGTTGTTTAATTAATTATAATAAAATATATTATAACATTTAAATTTACAAAGATATCAACTTATTAAATTAATTTGTTGTGTTATTAATTATATTAGATTCTTAATTTCATACTAATTATATATATCACTTTATACCTTTAAATATTTTATAAATATTTTTTTTCATATTTTAATTTATAATTATTTTCTTACTCTTTCATAATATTTATAAGCTTAGTTTAAACATTAATTTATATATATATTAAAATTAATATCGATATTTTTATACTCTTTCTTTCATAATATTTATAAGTTTAAACATTAATTTATATATATATATTAAAATTAATATCGATATTTTTATAATTTTAAGACATTCATGTTATACTGATGATTAAGGCTTTGGATGTCAAAAAAAAAAAAAGGCTTTGGTTGAGATTTGAGAAAGAGATGCTGTTTAGAGGGTTGGTGAAATTAAGGCACATAAGCAGTACGTCATCTCTCTCTCAATTCCTACCTACACCAACCAATTCTTTTTCTTATTTTTTTAGTTTGTTGATATATCTAATTTAGATTTTTTTTCTTAATGACGAATTGAGAAGAAATTTTCAAATAATTATATTCAATTTATACGCTTCAAAAATTATTTTTTATATATATTATCCTTTATATATGATAATATATATACGTATATAAGAATATATTTAAAAATATTTGGTATTTGAATTATCTTTTCTTGACTAAATGCCTATTCTAAAAATTATAAATCTTTATATTTACTAATAATTTAATGATTTAATATTCATTTTATAATATATTCACATATGTTATTTTACTTTTTTTTATTTATCAAACAAAATGTCTATATTACCTAATTACATATTAGAAAAATTACACTATTGGTAACTTTTTAAAATCTATTATTTTGGTGTATGGATAATTTTTTTGGCCCCATGAATTTTTCAATTTTTAAAAATAACTAAATCTTGTTTACACTACATCAATCTAATAAGATAATAACACATAGAGTAAAAAAAAATATCGGTATTTTTTCACTGAAAAAATAGACAAAAAAGTTATATTGGCTAAAATATCTCATCACTCATTGATTTGGTGTATGAGATAAAACTATACACTTGGTGTAGGCAATAATTTTCTTTTAAAAATAATATCATATAAGTGTTTTTATCCGTTTTTTAGTCACCAAAGTGTTGATTTGCAACTTTATATTTTCTAAGGTTGGGGAATGACAAGAAGAAAAATTTTATGAATTGATGAATACTCAAATAAGATTTTAAATGGAGTTAGAAAGTTGCAAATCAACACTCTGGTGATAAGAAGATAGTTAAAAACACTTATATGAGATTAATTTTAAGAGTTGAGAAATTTATTGGACTAAAAAAAATTATTCAGACAGTAAAATAAAATATTTTAAAAAGTTCAGCACCAATAATATAATTTTTTTTCTTATAAATATTATGTTGTTATAGTAGAATAAGAGTTTATCTAAGTAAAAAAAAAAAGATTTCAATTGATTTTGCTCATATCTTTTTGTTTAAATTATAATGTGTGTCAATCTAGTGAGAGATTGGTATTATGACTAATTAAGCAATTCTTGTAGCATTTCAAATTTAAAAAAAGAAAAAAGAAAAAAAAGCCCCATGTTTATTTGGTTATAATGATAAAAAATGACATTTAATTTCTTTCCATTAAATTCATTTGATTTAATTTATAGTTGAAAATAATTTTTGTAAGATTGTATGTTGACACATCATTGAAAATCAAATTGTAAAATCTTATAGTGAATATTTGTTCTTACATTATTTGGCATTTTGCCCTTGTGGTCAAGTGGATATATAGTTTTACAATAATCAATTCTCAATGGACAAATTAATTATATGCATGCTTTGGATTTGGTGGGCAAAACCCTTGTGCAAACACCATAATTATCTATATCTTGATTATCTAGTTAATTAATTGAATTTCCCTTACCAAATAGTTCAACAAAGGAAAAATAGTAAAACAAAAGTGAGAAAAAAAAATTCATTTAATATTTTCGAAAAGTCAAAATATACACATAAATGAACAAATAACCATATACAATCAAAATAATAATTAAGTCACCATCTAGATTTCTTGTATGCTTCTTAAATTAAAGTTGATCTTGCAATATATATATATATATATATATATATATATATATGTATATGATTAATTTGCATGAAAGGGAAGAGATTATATTTACCAAAAAAAAAAAAAAAAAAAAGGAAGAGATTATGATTATATACATAGAAATATGTTTTTTTTTTTTAGAATCAAAATAATTTTTTAAAAAATTACTTGTTTATTTATTGAATTATTAATAATTGTTTAAGAAAATTTCAAAATTCCCTTTTGTTTATTATTATGATATAGTAGTTAGTGGAAAACCTACCAACTCCATTTTGTACTTTAATTGGCATTGTGGTTGGTGAGATGTTGTCATTGTGAGCTTCTGTTCTGCCCACCCTCCTAAAATATTATTCTTCAACTTGATGTTTAATTTATGTCCATATATATAAGAAACTATATATTAATTAATTAATTAATTAATTGGTCTTTATGTTCATTTATTATTACATGCCATCTAATTATATTCTATAAATCATACTCAAAAGTATATATTTATTCACTAATTCATAAAAATCTCTAAATTGGATACTCAAAATGGCCAAAAATATAATAAAAGAATTTTTTTAAAAAAATTGAAGAAATTAATAAGAATTTTAAGAACCTAATTTTTAGTATTAATTAACCCTTTGCCTTTTTTCCCTTATTAAAGAAGTAATCGAACTTATGGATTTATTAAATTGAATATATATTTTTTTTAGTCTTTTTCACCATTTGGTAGTCAATCAATAAGTTTCTGTTGGAAATGAAATAATTATAGAAATGTTTTAGGATCTCTGTCTTATTTGATTTTATCAATAATCATGATGATACATGCATGTAACCCATAAGGATCATTTATGTATTTATACACACTATTCCCATGTCTATTTCAAAAACAACTAAATTTACCATGTGTAAGCAACATCTAATCTAGGTTTCAACATCCCTTACCTTAATTGATGTATCTATGAACTTAATTAGGGGAAAAATCTTATTTTTTGTTGTTTTTATTTCACTTATAATAATTAATTTGAGCTCATTAGTTTTTTTTATTATTATTTTCAAAAAAATATTAATATACTTTAAAGAAAAATGTCACAATAAAAAAAAAAAAAAAAAAAGAGTATAAATGTGACAAATTGGCTCATTATAGATTGGATCAAAATATTTTTAAAAAATGACAAAAAAATATACTTCACAGAAAAAGAGAAAATTATAAATAAAACTTATTTACTTATAAAAGATTAAAATTTACCTTTGAAATATTAATTTTTTTTTTTTTACCAAACCAAACTTTTTTTTTTCTTTCAAAATAGCAAAAGACATATTTAAAAAGTTAATAAAGTGACCAAACCATTGATATAGAAATAGTATTCCTCTTGAAATAAACATTTCATGATTTCATTAGTCATTACCTATGATGCACGGAAACTCTCAGGAGGTCGCGTTTCCGCGTTTCGGAAACGTTTTCTAATTGGAAACTCACGGAAACTTGTCCGAAACGTTTCGGGCACGTTTCCGTAATTTGTAAAACGTTTCGGGCATGTTTCCGTGAGTTTTCAAAACGTTTCGGGCACGTTTCTGTAATTTAAGAAAATTAGAAACTCGTTT
>CATKHJ010360464.1:0-11948 GCA_949750685.1 Vernicia montana | reverse complement strand
ATGGGCATTTTCATATTTGTCTTAAAAGTCAACAATAGCAACTCAATTTCCATTTTGTCGTGTTTTGCTTTAACAAAAGTTGAAAAAGCTATAAAGGAAGATTTGATGATTGTTTTTGTGTAGAGATGATTCACTATTCATCATCTTCTTCAAGAAAAGGTTTAAGGTTGAGAGAAAAAGAAAAAGAAGAATTGTTCTTCATTTTTCATTGTTCTTCAAATCTAACCTTTTGTTCTTTGTGAAAGAACAAAAGTTTCTTGAAAAGACTTGACTAATCCATAGAACATAAAAGAAATCCAAACACCTAAGGTTTGCTAAAGTAGATCTTGATTTCATTTGGACAACCAAAGAGAGGAAATCAAGAACATCTAAGGAAACCAAAGGAGCTTGATAAAGGAAGCTTGGTGTGGAAATTCTAGAGGCTTCACATTTGGGGAGCTCAAGGAAAAGGAAGAATCAAAAGTCTTGACTTCAAGAGGTATTATGAATATCACTTGTTCTTTCTTTTCTTGCACATGTGTTTTACACATTAATTAAGTGATTGCTTGGGAAGTTTTATTGGACTCAAACCACAAGGTGTTGTGAAATTTTAAAGTGTTTGAGATTTCACAAACCTACTGATTCCGCTGCGCTTGGGCCCAATACAACCTTTCAGTATGGTGCTTATCTCACTGAGTGGAGGTGTTGACCTAGATAAAGCAAAATGGTGTTGAACTTGATGAGTGAAGGTGTTGACCTAGATAAAGTCATGAGTTGGGCATTGAAGCAAAGACTTAATCTCAATCTGCATGGCAAAAACAAAGGGCATTAGGGGACCGTGCCAAGCTTATGGCTTAGTGTGGGTCCTCTGATACTTATGTTAGTGTGACTGCATGTACATAGTTAAAGGCTCGGAGAGAGAGTGGACTTGGAGATGACGTCATTACTAACCTAAGTGAGAGGGTTACTGAGGCTCTTGCTGTGACCATTTCCAATGGGGAAAAAGTTCTTTATGCGCTATACTCTGGAGAGCAATCTGCTCAATAGGAGAGGCAATCTACAGTGGATGACCAAGGGACTACTTTATTAAAGAGAGAACTTCTTAGAAGCCGAACAGCTTAGGAAGTATGTCGTGTTACCTTTGGGAGGCTCTATTCTTTAGTGGAGATGAAGCATCTTAGTGGTGAAGGAGTTCCTTCTTGAGATGGAGAACCCATGACCAACCATAGTCATTCTTTGAATTAGAGAACCCTTAGATTTTATATGAGTCTTTAGTTGCATGGGGTAAATACTCAAAAAGGCCATATCACATCATTTTGTAGCTGGTAAGATGTAATGATGTGCCTGTTTTGGAGGCTGTGGAGCCTTATGCTAAAGTGATAGAATCTTGTTTCCTATTGGAGGTGGCAAAGATTGCATATCAAGTAAACTTGTATGGAGTTGTTAGTGGAGACTTCCCACGTAAGCTATCTGTTCACGAGGTGATTTGCTGCTTTGGGCGAGGTGCTCGTACTTAGATGTGAGTGAGTGAGTGAGGAGACGAGGTGAGGTGGTCTATCTTAAGAGGCTTTGGGCCTATTGTTATGAGATGCTGAGAGGCATTGGACTTGTTTGTTATGGATCTTAAGAGACGTTAGGCCTCATTGCATTGTAGTTTGCTTCTTGGATTGTCTACTTCCATCTTGGGCATATTTTCTATCATGACCCAACTTTTGAGCCATGACGGTCATAGGGAATGGGTAAGCTTAAAGCCAATAAAAATTCGTAGAACCTATACTTTTTATAATCCAATAAAAAATCCAGCATGGTATCCATTGAAACTACACTATAATTTCAAAGATCACAACCTGCAAATAATAAATACTTCCAAATCCAACCTTAACCTCATTACATTAAGTCAAATCACAAGATCTTCCATGCTCATTTTACACATCATACATGCATATTCATATACAAACATTAATTTGATAACTTACAATGCACATGAACGTAGAATATTACTATAACAACCATCTTATTACTAATCTTCTTATTTGTTTATATGACATAAATAATAACTCTCTAACACCCATGGAGCTCTAGAGTAACTTTAACTTATGTAAATATATTTTTCAAGAATAGGAACTATAACACTGACTTGATTGTCCTAAAGGGTTTCAATAATGCTTGAGGTACCAACTTTCTTAGCTATTGTTTACCTGAAAAACATAACAACAAAACTAGTGAGAAAAGCTCAGTGAGTAAAGAATATACTACTATACTTATGAGGCTAGGTGTTTTAAAGCTAACTCACAAGGATGGCTCATGGTTTCATATAATTTGGTATATACTCATTATCATGAAACAAAAGGCATAAGAATCACTATATCAATGGAACATCATATAAAAAGAATTATGATAAGAATTGGAATATAACACACTTAATATTTGGTTTCAAGTGAGATAGGATACACATGAATATTTATAACAAATGGTATATGAAATATAAAGATTTAAGTAACACATGGTGCATGAAACATATCAATTTTGGTGGCAATTCAGTTATGAAACTTATGATTCTTAGTAACAATTGATATACTTATAAATTTTGTTAATAACAAATTTTATACATTTAGGTTTTAGTATAAAAAAAAATCATATACAAATAAGCTTTTAGATTTATAGGATTCTTGGAGTCAATTAAATCATATATAAGTACATTTGAAATCAATTTGGTACTGGAATTGAATAGATTTTATTCATGCAATCTTAGCACAAGCATATACATATAGGTATTGGAATCAAATAATTCATATACAAAAGGAATATTAGAGTCAAAGAAATCAAATAAAAATAGGGTTGGTATCAAATGGAGTTTAATAATAAATGAATTATGTTTAAAAAGATTTTTATATCTAATGATTCATATAAGGGATAAGGTACAAAAAAAAAAAAAAAAAAAACCCTCATATTTGGCCCAAGGAACAAATATTCCCCTCAACTTTTTTTTTGGAATAAAAAACTTATAAAATGACTTATTTGGGCCAATTAAGCCCTCTGTTGGATAAACATTTAACACCATTTAAATAATAATTTCTTGTATTAAAATAATATTTTTCATTTTAAAATAGTAAAAAAATTCAGCAAGAACATTGATCAGACTGGTTCTGATCAAGTAAGAATAGTCCAATCTTCTCCTTATTGGATTTGAGTTAAAGTGACCTGTAAGAAGATACAGAGGTCAGGTGGGCTAGGCTTGGCGCCTAGCAAAGCCACTCTGACAGTCAAGTTAGTGAACATAGTTTTTTAGACATTAGTTACTCGTACTTATTCTAATACCCCAATCCTCCATTAGTCATATGTGCTTATGATAAGCATGAGTATGTGTTCTAAGTGGTAAATGTATCTAAAGTGTTGTTAGATATATATATTGAACTCTAATTATGTATATATGTGTTAGTTGTAATTTTCAAGTTAGATTGCCTTATTAATGGGGGAAATGGAGTGAAGAATGAAAATTAAATGATTGCAAATTGAATAATGAAAGTGTGTTTGGGCTAAGGGTTGGCTTAGGAAGTTTGAGGATAAATTTGAAGAAAAATGGATGAAAAATTGAAAAAAAGGAAAAAAGGGACAAAATATCCCTGAAAGTGCACGATCGTGCACTTCTACATTGCACAGCCGTGCATCTTCAAGGGCTTTCTACCTGAAATTGGTCAAGTCAGTTTTTGGTGCATTTAATGCACCCCAACCACCCCTAACAGCTAAAATTAGACCCCCCCCATATGCATATTAATGTAATCCTTATCTCTTTCTTTCATCTTCCTCATTCTTTTTTCTTCCTATTCATTTCTAAACTCATTTACATCCAATATTTCAAGAATTTTTTTAAGGAAGCTGAAATTGGATTGTAGCTTTAAACATTCTTCATCTAATTTGAGTACTAAGGTAAGGGATGTTTGAATTTCTTTATTGATCTTGAATATGAATTGAGTTGTAAATTGAGTTTTAAGCTAGAATTTGATGAGTAAATGTTTGATTAGTTGATTTAATAGATTTTATGGCATGATAGATAGTTAATTCTAAATGACCTTAAGCTCAAGTTTTATCATTTGAAAGAATACTTTGTTTTCCTATGCTAGAGTTGAGTATTTAATGAGTCAATTTATATGTATGTGCATTATTTGTAGAAAATAGAATAAGTCAAGAAGGGAATAAAGAGCATAATGATAGTCAAGCTTTTTGTGTGATGTGAAGAAGGAATTTAAGAGTATATGAGCAATCTTTAATCAAGGTGAGTAGAAAATATACTACTATATTTGTATTTGTAATCCTAAGGCTTAAAGGCCTATATTCATGTGTAAACTACCATGTGTTCAAATATATATGTGCCATTTATTCTCTTCATGTGTTTCCAAATTGCCAAACCAAACTTGAACCATGTGATGTATGAGAATTTTTCACTTGTTCATTGATATGATATTCATGTGACCATGAGATACATTGATTCTCATTGGTTATGAGTTAAAAATCCTAATTCATTGTTCATTGATAACCCAACATAACAAAAATCCCCGACTAATGTGGGTGAGACATCAGACTATGTGCACATAGATATCTACGGATATGGTATAATATTCGAACCCTAGCTAGGAAGGGTAAATTGTCCTAGACATAGAGCCTGATTAGCTTCATGTTTTCATGTGGGAGAGCATGTTAATATTAAACCTTTGCTCTTATTTTATGTAGGGAGTATGCTAATCCAATCTCTGCTCTTATTTCATGTGGAGAGTATGCTAATAAAGTGCCTCTACTCTAAAAAATCTCATGTTATTGTTATCAAAACTGAAAGCCATCCTTATGAGCTAGCCTTGAACTACCTAGCCTCACAAGTATGGTAGTATGTTCTTTACTCATTGAGAATACTTACTATTTTGTGGTTAATATTTTTCAGGTGATTAGTAGATACTGATCAAGGAATACCTCAAGTAATTTTGCTTCTCTTGAGGATTTACACTAGAGCAATGTAATTTTCTAATTTGTGTTGTTCATATGTATATAAGTACAACTCCATCTAGAGCTCTATATGTGTGTATGAAGGATATTTATATTTGGTCTTGTATATAATGAATGAATATTAGACTTTGAACTTGGGTTAAAATATAAAAATGACAAATATGTTAATGATAGATATGTAATTTGATATATGTGTTCAAGTGAGTTGAATTATGTGAATGATGCTAGAAAGATAAACATGTTGATCCTTTGTAGTAGTGAGGAGAATTATTCAAAGTGCTTTTGGTTTATAGATTGAGATCTTAGGGGAAAAGTCATAGTTATAGTTGTTATGTTGTCCATTTAGTATTAGATTGGGTGACCTTATATCTCCATGTTCCCTAGGACTGTCACATTCCAAAAGTGGGATGTGACAAAGTTGGTATCAAAGCAAAGTTAAGTCTATAATATATTATATTAAACTATATTAGTCATGAGATAAGTGTAACACATATGGAGCGTAAGAATATCCTTTCTTATCATTTGAAGTCTTCAATTATGTGCTTAAATATGTATTATCCGTTATGTACTAAACCCTCTTATATATGTATTTGTTTATAGATTGATATGCCTCCTCGAAGAGGGAGAGGATGCCCTAGACGGGGATCACCTCGTCCCGGCATTAGAGTAGCATTAGATGTAGCATCTATTTAAGAAGAGAGATTAAAAGCAAGAAGAAGAGTACAAGATGAGGATGAGCATGTACCACCACCTCCTCCATTGGATGCTATTAAGCTTATGAGGTAAGAAATAAGGGAATTGAGAGAAGAAAATCGGGTTTTAAGGGAAGAATGATAAGTTCCACCTCCTTCACCCCCTCTAATTGCTCCACCACCACTAGTGTAAGCAAATGTACCAGTTCTTAGACAAATAACTAAGAGAGTTATTGATGATGGTCATGTATCCATGTATAATTTTCTGAAGATATGACTTCTAGAGTTTAAGGGAGAAAAGGAGAAGAACCACATGGGTTCCTGGAAGTGGTGGAAAAGTGATGAGAAGATTACCATGCTCTGATGTGAGGGCAATTGAATTAGTAGGATTGATGTTGAAAGGTAATGCATAGGACTGGTTCCAAAGACATATGGAGGACTAGTTGTATGGAGATGCTCCACCCACATGGGAGTAATTTAAACAAGATATGATGGATGAGTTTATGGGTGAAAGAGAAAAGGAGAGGAGAATAGCTTAATTTGAAAGTTTGACGCAGAAGGGTATAAGTGTGAATGAGTATGCTAAAAAATTCATTAGATTGAGCAAGTTTTCTCAAGAGATAGTTCCTACGGAATAAGCCTGGATCAAGAGATTCAGAAGGGGTTTAACTGCTCCACTTCATAATGCTTTATATGCTATGGAATTTACTTCTTTGTCGAAATTAATAGACAAGGCTTAGGCAATGGAAGCTAAATATAAGGAAGATATAGCAAAGAAGGATACAAGGGCACAAGATAGACGTAAGGAACAAGGTAGTTCTAGTAAAAGAGGGGGCAACAGTTCATAAATGAAAGTAACTGAGCAAGCCTATTTTGACCGTAGTTCAGAGTCAGACTAGAGGAAGAGGGGGCCAAAGTCAAGGCCCGATCAAAAGTGTTACAACTATTTTTGCCCCAAAAGCTACATAGAGTACATCTAGACCTAAGCAAAAAAATTATACACGCCCTGTTGGTTCTATTTTTGGAAGAAGACATGAGGGAGTATATAGGCTTTCTATGGGGACATGTTTTAAATGTGGATAGATAGGCCATTTTATTAGGGAGTGTCCTTTATAGGGAGATCGACAGACTACACCTACTAGTTCTGAACCCATAGTTCAAATGAGCATAACAAATAATAAGGGTTCAAGTAGAAGAGGTAGAGGACAAGGGCAAGCTTTGGGGACAAGTCAGGCAGAATAAGGCAGGGGATGAGGTAGAGTATTTGTGTAATACCACAGCCCTATGAGTTACATGTACCCCTGGAGTTCATGAGTTATGAGTGATTGTGAATGATTGGATATAGGTAATATGGAGATTTAATCAAGAGGAATTAATTGGAAGAGGATTGGATAGAAGGAATAAAGGGATTAAAGAAAGTGAAGTGAAGAATTTGAAATTTGTGTGCTTTTTTTATGATCTTAGAGGTTAAATTAGAGAAAGTTCAAAATATAAAAAATGTTCATTTTCATGTAAGCTAATCGGTCCTAAATTATTTTTTCATTTGAACATGTATGTTTTGAGATATAGTAAAAATTGTGGAGATTGTTTAGATTATGATTGTATAGAAACATGGGAGATTTTAGAAATTCAATATAAATTGTGTTGTTCATATTTTGAGCTAAATTTTTGATATGTTGTAAATTTATATGTCTAGTTTAAGTAGAAAAAGAATAAATTCATTTGGAGAAGTGTAGCATGAGTTATTGTAAAATAAGTGTAGAAAGGTCAAGAGGAGAAATGGGGACAACACAGGTTTGAAGTTGCACAACCGTGCACCTCCAATTTGCACGACTGTGCAACACAGGAAGGCTACTGTCTGGATTTTTTCCAACTAACCTAAATGCATTAAATGCACCTAATAATCCCCTTATCTGATATTTGACCCCCAACCACCGAAAATTTTGAGAAAACTTCTTCCTTTCTTCATCTTTCTTCATTCTTTCTTCTTTTCTCTCAATTCTAAACATCTCCATGGGGTGATTCTTCAAAGTTCTTCAAGAAAGATGGATTTTGGGCTTTTAACTTCAAAATTTATTCATTATAGATAATGATTGAAGCAATAAGGTAAGATTTGTCTAAGTTTCCTCATTTGATTTTGAGTTATGTGTGAGTAAAGATTAAGTTGTTAATTGATCTTTAAGTTGAGATTTGATAAGTAAATGAGTTTATATTAAATATATTAGCTTAATTATGATGTCTATCACAAATTATTGATAGGATAGTAATTAAAGGAGAGCTAGGGTCATATGAGTTCTCATAATAAGCTCTTTATTGAGAATTATTAATGAGATAGCAATAAAAGGAAAATTAAGATATATGAGCTTTCTTATTGAATTTAAGTGAATAATTGATGAGTAGATAAAATGTGTACATGATTAATTGGTTTGATTTTGATAATTATGGTTAAATTGATGATGAGATAGTAATTTAGAAAGAGTTAGGGTTATATTGGATTTGAATAAGAATTACTACTTGATAAAGTCATTTGTAATTTTAAGCCAAGATTAAGAATTTAATGAGTTCATTTATGTAAAATTCATTGATTATAGATGTTAGAGGAAACCAAGAAAGGAATGAAAGACATGATAATTTTCATTCATGTATGTGATGTGGAAGAAGATAGTATGAGAATAGTAATGCCATTTGAATGAGACGACATTTACTTCTTATAAATAGTGCTCAGAGGCATGCCCAGTTTATAAAAAGTCCTTCTTGACTCTAAGTTGATCAACTTGTGATAAGAGATGACATTTACTTCTCCTCCTTTTTGGGTGGCAGATTGAGTGGTATTGGGGGTGTAGTTGGTATTTCTATGATAACTCGAGCTTGAGGATTCATCCTTGATTTTCTTGGATTGAATCAAATCCTCAATCTTGGAGGCAGTGGTGATGAGAGCTCTAAAATATGAAAGATACTGAGTTTGCAGATGGACTTGGTATTGGGGGAGGAGATTTTTGACAATGATATCAATTTGCTCTTCTTCAGATGGGCAGTTCACCATTTGTGCTTCTTTGGACCTCCACCTTGTAAGGAACGCGGCGAAGGATTCTCTTGGTCCCTATTTAGTGGTTTCCAGATCTTTGTGGGTGACATCCACCTCAATATTATAGTGGTATTGTTTCCCAATTGTTCTTATGATTCTAGTTGAGATCTAACAACCACTTAACAGCAGCCCTAATCAAAGACTGTCGGAATAACTGAGTAAGGAGCTCGTCATCCACTCTAAAAGGTCTCATGGCGCCTACGTACATCTTAAGATGAGTTTTGGGACACGTGATGCCATTAAATATATCCATGATCAACATCTTAAATTTAGGCGGAACCTGTGCATTTGGAAAGAGAGCTAGGGAGTCAACATCTATCATGTCCTCGTGCTTTTTAATGTTCTTAAGAGTTATTTCCATGTCCTCAAACTTTTCCATCAATTTTTTAGCTTCAAGAAAGCTAGAGAAGTCCCCACTTTGAAAAGGATTCACAGTCAGGGAGGGAGCAGTGGCATTCAAGTCTAAAGCAGGAGAGGTAGGGGTTTCAAGAGCCTTCCCTTTATCAGTAAGGTCGATAATGGGAGGAGTGAAAGTAGGAGCATGGCTAGTTCCAGCCTGGGTGGAAGTGGGCTCGGAACGAGCAGGAGCGGTAGTGGTGTTGGTCATTTCTTTGACCTGGTTGAGAATAGACTGGTGTTGGGTCTTAAGGGCGTTAGTGAAATTGGCAGATTGGGTACTGAGAGCATTGGTGAAAGAATTGGCTTGAGTTTTGAGGGCGGTGGTGAGTGCAGTTTAGAAGGTTTCCTCTTGTTTCTTGAAAAGGCTAGTGAAAAAAGTGTTCATAGCATCTTGATCGAAGGTGTTGGCCATTGATACCTTCAAAAGAAAAGGAAAAGAAAGGGTAAGAATTTACACTAAAAAAAAAAAGGATATATGGATGCAATGGTATATCGGGAAAATGATTCCCTTCACCGGGTTTATTGGTTGAGTTTTTTTTTAGGTGATAGACCACCAGTTTTTGTTTATAGGGTGACAAGACTCTATTCTCGAGTTTCTTATGCTTATGTATGCATGATAATGTCATGATGTATGTAAAAAAAGTTTCATGGATATATGCACAAAAGTCTTGATTATTACGGTACATAGAACCTAAAGTCCAAGGCTAAGGCAACTATATGCATAAGGGTGAACGGTGTTTTGGTTTAAGGGTTCCCGTCCCACGTATCGATATATCTAACCACATGTGAGTCAAAGAACCTCGCGTGGGTCCAATGATACGGATTGCTCGTTACACCACTGAAATGATCAGGAATTCGTTATAGGGTGGAATGCTTTCTCTATCTCCCAACATACTCAAAGAGAGTTGTCGAGCTAATGCTACTCACCATCCAAAAGTTTTCCTAAGTAACTATGGTTAGGTAAGGAGCCTTTATGATGCAAAATGATGCATGAAAGTCAATTTAAACTTAAGTGAGCCAAAAGGAGATTATTTTGGAGAAAATACCAACCAAATAGTAATCCTCTTATTTGCTTTCCTTTTATTAAAAAGGAGTGGCAACTAGTCCCCAGTGGAGTCTCCAACTGTAAGGGCTCACTCGAACGCCCCTCTTGCTTGGGAGCCTTAAAAAAAGGCGAGCGATTTTTAAAGGGTTTAGGTACGAGTTTCGGTACTCACGATTGGAATGACTAACATTCGGAAAATTGATTTGATTTTTTGAAAGGATTTGGGAGTCGCTACCCTAATTTATTTAAATGAAAAAATTAAGGAAAAACCCAAATTTGACTCCGATTCATTAATTTTTTATTAATTTGCCTAAAGATAAAGTCACTAACCTACTAAATTTAGCTCCTAAGTTTGATTTGACTTAAAAAAAATTGATTTCATGAATAACGAGTATTAATTGCGATTTAAAGTGCATGATCATGGAAAAATTATGAATGCATGAAAAAAGTAAAGAGAAAGTAATTAAAAACATCCACAAGTTAAGGAGAGTGTTCTCTCTAGTCCTTATGTATTCTAGGAGAACCACAAATCATTCCTTAACTCCAAAATAATTAATTAATTGCATTAATTAAAATTTACAAGAAAGCATAAATTGATATTAAATATAAACGAGGAAGGAGATTAATTGGGATTTGAATTTGAGACTTTGATTCATATTCCAAGCCTGCCTACGTGCCCCATTGAATGGGGATTAAAACCCACGTAGTTTATTCTATAATGAGGTGGAGGGGTTTAGGGATTGATCAAATTTATTGAGTTGATTTGATTTGGGGGTTGAGTAAGGGTAAGGGCTTATACCTTCTTTTTTGGTATATGTGATGGGTGGATGGTTTTGTCGGATCGGAGTTTCGTTTCGGAGAGCGAGGATATGATGGTGGACTGGATTAAATTAACCTTAAAAGATATTAATTTAAAGGATTGATTACTTAATTACCCAATTTTTAATTAATTAAAATGATTAATTAATCAAATTGAGTGGAAACTAAATAAAATTAATTAATTAAAATCAAAGAGAGTTTAATTAATTAAAGTGACTACCCGAAATAAGTATGAGAGATTAATTAGAGAGAGAGAGAGAGAGAGAAAGAGTAGTAGATAGCAATCAATACTAGCTCTAGGGGTATATATCTTGAAATGGTGTATGGGAATGCCTAATTATAGGCAAAGTGAGGTGGGGGTATTTCGGGGAGGAAAAATGTGAAAAGACCATAGTTGTAAGAACCGGACCGCCTGGCTGGTCTGACAGGGAAAATCGGAAATCAGAGGCCAGGCTGGTTTGGTTCTGGCCTTAGACCTAGCCAAGGTCAAAACCAAAAAAAACCCGGAGGCTCGGCCGGGTAACCGGTGACCCGGTCGGACCGGCCGATTTTTTCCAAGGTTTCTTGTTTTTTTTTTTAATTTTTTTTTTGTGTTTGGATATTAAAAAAAAAAACTGGACTAAAAAAAATTAAAATTTATGATTGGACTAAATAAAAAATTGCAAAACCCAAGTTAGTACAACCCAGCCTATTTCGGTCCGACATTCGCGTACGCAGATCGCGCGCTCACACGTTGAACCTAAGCCCAATACCGTGGATTTGCAACCCCCCCCCCCCCCCCCCCCCCCCCGAGGGGCGCGAGAGAGAGCCTTCTTGGCTACTTTCTTAACTTTCAAAGGATGAACTTTTGAATATATATATCATTCTAACTTTATATTTTTCCAATGTGGGATAACTCACTCCTCCCTCACTTTTCTTAGTGTAGAGTTTACTT
>CATKHJ010360463.1:0-12339 GCA_949750685.1 Vernicia montana | reverse complement strand
TTTGAGGAATGTGTGACTGTCGTAGAACCCATAAAGGCTAGAGGGAGTATCCCCTAATTTTGTTTTTGTTGTAAATTTAACATTTTTATTGCTTTCTTTGTTTATTTCTTCTATTGCTTTTATTATTTCTTTCATTGCTTTGTTTTAATTTAATTCATGCAATATTTAATTTTTTATACATTATAACTATTTATGAAATTTATTTTAAATCATTAAGCATTAAACTTGCCAAACTAATTAAATGAACTGAAAACCTAGTCCCCGAATCCTCTTTGGTAATCGAGGGTTAGTGCACTTTTTCTTTTAGGATATCAATTGGATTCATTAATTGGGTTTTTTCTTAACTTTTTCCAAATAAATTAAAATTAAGGTGGCGACTCCTAATACACTTTTTTAAAATCAACCAATCCGAACCTGAGGGTTCCATCGTGAGTACAAACCTTAATGAGTATTTCGATTCCCTCTAGCGGATTGGACCAATGTTCGAGCGAGGCCTCACAGCGACTTGCAGAAATTTTCATACAAAGATTTGCCCTTAGTATCCTAATGGAGAAGAGAACACAGTCCTTTGAGATTGTGATACAGAAAGAAGGCAAATCATTAAGGGAATACGTAGCCTGGTTTAATAGAGAAGCTTTGAAAATCACAGAACTTGACCAGGCAAGGGCAGTCGAGGCCCTTCAAAATGGTACTATTCATTGTGACTATTTCAAAGCTCTACACAAGCATACGCCTTATAATCTAGAGGAAGCAATGACAATTGCTTAGAAATGTATTAGGTAAGATGATACCTAAGTCTTTAGCCAATTCTCATAGAAGAGAAGAAATGAGGTAGCAAATAACGAATATCAAAGGTCGAGGAAGAAGAGAGAAGATGACATAGAAGGAAAGAAAGAAAGGAACGAAGAAATACCTCTGAGTAAGCACCTGGATGATAGAAAATACACACCCTTCAACGAGAGCCCAACAGAAGTCTTCACAGCCTTTAAAGACCAAAATAGCTGGTAATGCCCTAAGCCCTTAATAGCCCATCCTATCAGGAGAAATAAGGAGAAATTTTGTCTCTTCTACAATACCTACAGGCACAATACCAATGATTATAGACAGTTAATGGAAGAAATTGAAAGACTCATCGATCGAGAGCATTTGGGTAAATTTGTGAAAAATGAAAAGGCCGAAGATAAGGGTAAACAAGTTATTAATAATGGGTCAGTCGGGATGATCCATTGACTTACTAGGGGGCCATAGGAAAGGCCACTTAGCAATAATAAGGCTAAGGCGTTGACAAGGAAAATGATAAAAACTTGAAGAAATGAGAGAAAAAGCAAACATCTGAGTTGCCACTTCGATAAGAAGGTAAAGAATAGAGTATTTGATGAAGAAAACTTGGTAGTGAAGTACCTTGAAGCAACAGGGAAGCAAGAAGGAGTGGGAAAGATCGCCTTAACATCGAAATGACTATTCAGAGTAGGAAACGTTATTGATCCTGCTTGTAACATTGGATGGTGTGGAAATTCCTTATACTTGGAATATCTTAAAATGTACTATCAATGAAAAGCAAAATGAAAAAGCCTTTTCTGCTCCACTCAAAAACTGTGTTATTGACAACACTCAAAGACCTAGTAAACTCAAGGTGAAAGTTTGAGAGGCAACTCCCTGCACGAGGGAGAAAGATCTAGTGAACTCTAGGCAAAAGTTTGAAAGGCACCTAAAGACATAGTGAACTTTAGGTGAAATTCCGAGAGGCACCTAAGGACCTAGTGAACTCTAGGTAAAAGTTCATGAGGCACTAAAGACCTAGTTCGGCTAAGCAAAAGTCTGGGAGGCACCAAAGACCTAGTTCGGCTAGGCGAAAATCTACGAGGTACCAAAGACCTAGTTTGGCTAGGCGAAAGTCCGCTAGGCACCAAAGACCTAGTTCGGCTAGGCTAAAGTCCGCGAGGCACTAAAGACCTATATGCGAGGTACTAAAGACCTCTATGCGAAGTAAATTTTTAAAGTCCTCTCTCGATGAGGCAAATTATTCGAAGACCTCTATACGAGGAAACTTTCTAAATTCCTCTCTCGACGAGGCAGATTATCCTAAGATCTCTATGTAAGAAAAATTTCTAAAGTCCTCTCTTGACGAGGCAAATTATTCGAAGACCTTTATGCGAGGTAAATTTCTAAAGTCCTTTACCAACGAGGTAGATTATTCGAAGACTTTTAGACAAGGCAAATTTCTAAAGTCTTCTCTCGACGAGACAAATTATCCAAATACCTCTAGGTGAGGCAAATTTCTAAAGTATCTCTCGATGAGGCAGATTACCCGAATACCTTTAGGTGAGAAAAATTTCTAAAGTCCTCTCTTGATGAGGCAGATTATCCAAAGACCTTTAGGCGAGGCGAATTTCTAAAGTCCTCTCTCGACGAGGCAGATTACCCGAAGACCTCTAGGCGAGGTAAATTTCTAAGTTTTTATTGACGAGGCAAATTATTCGAAGGCCTCTAGGCGAGTTGGATTTCTAAGTCCTCTATGGATGAGGCATATTATTTAAAGACCTTTACGCAAGGTGGATTTCTAAAGCCCTTTTTTGATGAGGCGTATTATATAAAGACCTCTTAGTGAGGCATGTTATTATTTAAGAGCTCCCTTGGGAAGGCATATTATTTGAAGACATTTAAAGAAGAACAATCTTGAAGCTGTTTGGAAGATCTAAATATTTACAGCCATTAGGAATTTATAAGCCCACGTACCGTGGCTTTGAAGACCTGAATCCATTGGAAACCATAAGACCACACTATGATGTGGCAATCATACAGTGATAATCTATATAAGCCCCTAATTATGTCTCATCCTCTATTATTTAGCTCCTTAGCTCGCTTCTCTATTTAGGCATCCGATCGCTTCAACTTCGAGCTTCTCTATTTAGGCATCCCACAGCCTCGACACCGAGCTCCTCAGCTCACCTCTCTTGTACCGAGCTCCTCAGTTCACCTCTCTTGTACCGAGCTCCTCAGCTCACCTATCTTATACCGAGCTCCTCAGCTTGCCCCTCACATATCGAGCTTGTCAGCTTGGCTCCCTTATGTGCAGGTTGGATAAATCTCGTCATGCTAAGATCATTTGTCAACTCCTTTAGCTCGCTCCTTGATACACTCAGATCGAACTAGGGAGTGGGGGGCCTTTGATAAGGGATAAAATTAGCTAAGTCTTAATTGGGCCCAATAAGTACAAAGCCCATTCAAGAGACTGCCACTTATGGGCTTCTGGTATGACCCTAAGTGGTGAATTAGCCCACTTGAAGGTTAGGACTCGTCTAACGAGGTAACAATTCACCTTCGTCCTCAAAGGTCATCCACATCAAGCATGAACAACAACCAGCTCGCCTACTCTCACATCAGACCAAAGATATACTTTTCATCTGAGCTCACTGACTCGACTCATCCAAAGGTCACGGAGTAGAGAACTGTAGCAATTGTTACTCATTCAACGCGTAAGGCGAGGTGCCTCAGGGCAAAGCATGCCCAGTGCGGCGCCCCTATCTTGCAACAAGCGGTACCACCGCCTTGACAGTTGCCAAGTACACACATAGTGTTGGCAACATTGACACTAAAACAAGTGTTTGTCTCATCAAGTCAGAATGCTCCACCATCATCCTTGGGATGCTATCACATGCAAATCCACTTTCACCTAACAATGAATTCAAACTAGTATATAAGGGGAGGCAAACCACTATTTTCAGGTAATTGACTCTGCATTCTCTCACCTCTTTCTTTCTTTAAAAATATTTCTAAAACTATAAGGAAGTTCATCTTCTTCCTTACAGTCCTTCAAGCTCCAAAGCTAACTTAATCATCGAAGGGTCCTTGCCAAGCTAAGACTTAGCTCCTTTAATGCTCTTTGTTCATCTTACAAGTCCAAATTTAAGTTCAAAAAGAGTATAACTCATCACCTTGATTAAACATCGATCAAATATATTGAAGAAAAGTCTTTTTAAGTCAATTTCAAAAAATTAAGTTTCATCATTGAAGAAGACTTGGTCAATTGTATAACTTTCCCTTGCATATACTACGTAGTCAGTCAACACTAATATAATTAACATGCAATGAAGGAAATTGGGCATTCATCTCCCTACTTTGTTGTCGAAATCAAATGCTGGGGCTCACAATTTATTGTTGAAAGGAAATGTCGGGGCTCACAATTCATAGTTATTATTTATTTATTTTACATGAAAAAGATGGGCTTCTAAGTTAGACGTTAATATCTTAATTTAGAACACTCTTGTGACGTACTAATCACCCTAAATTTATATATCCAGGTGCTGAACTAGCTTTCAAAAATTGAGAAGCTAAAAATAAGAATGAAAAACACAAAAAATCATCAAGAGGCTCCCCTTGGTTCGCCAGTGTATACATCACACATAAGACATAACAAAGACAAGTGGACGTGTTTTTACCACTAGGGGACCAAATTCTTAGTGTTTTTTTTTTTACACAAAAATTCTTAGTTATTTGCAATCATATTATCTAATATCTATCCATAATTTATATCATTTGATCTTAATTTTCCAATTTTCAAACAAGTTTTGTCATGAGACAATATATATCCTTTATTATTTTATTAACACTTAATAATAAAAATATAATTTTTTTTCAAAATAATTATATCCAAACTTTTCAAAATAAATTATTATATTCTAATTATAAAAATTAATTATAATTATTAGGGCTGCACAAAAATTAACCAAACTTACCAAACCAAATTGATCCAATTCAAACCAAACCAAAAACTATGATTTAAATTGTTTATGGTTGGTTACAGTTTTAAAATTTTTATAAACCGAATTTTTGATTTGGTTTTAGTTTAATAGAATGAAAATCTAGTTAAACCAAACCGAACCAATAATATAATAAAACTATGTATTTTTTAAATATATACTTTACTAATATGCAAATTATTCTTTAAATTTTTTAGAAGTTAAAGATATCTACTGAATTTCTATATTTTAGAGGATTTTTATATTATTATTTTGATCCCCATTAACTTTTTGGGGAATATTTCATTATAATTTATTATTATTATGTTATAAAATTTTAAGTACACAACCTAAAATTTATTTATTTTTAATGATTTTTATAGTATTGATAAGGTTAATTATTATCTAGTAATATGATTTTATTTTTATATTTGTTAAATTTCTATGATCTCTTCAATTTTTTATTTTATTTATTTTTTACTTTTGTCAAACTTATCAAACCGACTATCCAAACCGAATCCAAATAGTTTTGGTTTAAATTTTTTTTAGTATTACTTGGTTTGATTAAGAGTTAAAATATTTAAAAACCAATTTTATTAGTTTGATTAGAAATATTTACTCTAAATCGATCAAACTGAACCATTAACACCCCTAATAATTATACTCATTTAATCTAAATTGGAATGAACAATATTAATTCAATATACGTATCCTTTTATTCCGCTACTAATCATCAAACTCAACTTTATCATAATTTTAAACAAATAAATAACTAGAATTCGAAATCAAATCAAAATAGTTTATTTTTAATATTTAAATATAATTATATATTTTGAAATAGATTTAAATTTTTTTATGTTATGCCTTTTACTAAAGAAAAGCAAATGCTTTTTCTAAAAAAAATAAAAAATAAAAGCATATATATATATATATATATATATATATATATATATAAGTATTGGGAAAAAGAAATCAATTTTAAATTTATTACTCAAAAAAATATGTACTTAATGCCTTAATGTAAAAAATAAAAAATAAATTCCCCTGGACAATATTATCATGAATTAGTTACCTTTGCTTTGAAACAAGATTCTTCCTTCCGTAAACTAAACTTCAAAAACGACACAAAAATCTAAACCTTATAGTAACATAAAAAAATTATAAATAAATAAAAATAGTAGTACAGTACACCAATATATATGCTCTCACTTTGCTAATGATATATTGATATCTTAGTCTAATAGTAAGATGAGATTATTTTAAAAGCGGATAACAAGGTTCAAATCACACCCATATTAAATTCCTCTCCCTAATACTTAAAAAAAAAAAAAAAACAAAAAAGACTTTGCTAATGATATTTGGGCAAAACTACAACAAATATAAATCAGATATTGTCCCGAATTATCATCCACATATCTGAATATGACAAAAGCTTTATTTATTTCACTTTAATATTTTTTTCTCAAATAATATTAATTAAATATATCTTAATCTTTTCTATTAAACTCTATATTTTTTTTCATCAATCATAGTTTCGCAACTAGGTTCCTAGTCTCGGTGGATGGATTCTACACTGTTTTCCAATCTAAAGTTGAGAGAAAACGAATTGGGTCGAGATTCAAACAGAGAATGAAGTTACCACCTAATTTTAAACACTAGAAAAAAGAGGTAACTAGAGTTTCTTGCTTCTTACCTAATCACCTTAGTTCAGAGATCCGGATAAGGTAGTTAGGTACGAGATTGGGAAGGTGTTAGACACTCAAGCTCACCTAACTATGAGGCTAGCTTCCACTCGCTGGTTAAGTTTAATTTAGGATGAGTCAGGCTTTCTAAGCTTTTATTAATGACAGTTATATCACATTAGTATCATTCATTCCATTACATATTATACAAAAATTAAAGAACTAAATATATAATACCCTAATTACTAACCAGTCCTAATTACCAATTTCATGCGGTTAAACAAAACTATAAATTTACCAAGTTATCTAAATCATTTTGTTAGGAAAACCTAAAATCTAGACCTAATTACTAAGGGAAGGGGGATTTAATCCACTATTCTTTAATTGTTTACATTTTACTAATAATTAGAAGGTTGTCTATTTAGATAGCGGGTAACCTCTTTACCCGAGCTTGTCAACTTGCCTCGACTCATCTCTCTGATAACGTGCTTGTCAGGTCGCTTCTTTGAACTCCTCTGTCCGCCTCGTCTACTCGACTAATACTTAATAATTATGACATTAAATATAGTTCATATTAAGAGTAAATAGACAAAGAATGTCGGATAATAACAAAAAGGTTTGATTCACCAAGAACTTGTCATGGTAACCAGAGCCTCACAATAATCCAATCATTATAACATAAATTGAGATAAATCTACATTAAAACTTTACATGTAACTAATCTTAATGGCAAACTTAAATTAATTATTTGAGCATGATGATTCAAGAACTGGTCTTGATCATCATGACTCTTATAAATAACATCACATGATAAACATTTGAGCATTTAAATAAACCAAAGTTAAAATAAACCAAATAAACTAACAATGATGCATAATCTTTATATATAATAACTTGATCAGAATAAAAGAAAAGAAAAAACTAAAAATAAAGTCCTCAAATCATAATCTATCTTTGGGCATCTTAGTTCATAGAAGGACCTGAGAGCATTGGAAATCCTGGGTTATTGGACTTTAGCCCTCAGTAGCTTTCATTGATTCATTTACCTTTCCAGTCTCAAGAAGATATTCACAAGAGTCTCAAATTTCTCCATAGTGTTTTTTTTCCAATCTCCCTTTTACTCATCTCCCTTTCTTCCCTTTTATAATGGTTCACCTAGGCCGGTGGATGGGATAGCCTATCTTGATGGGATAATAACCTCTCTTGTATTAGTCTTTTGACACCATGCATGCATTTAGCTGCTACGGGGTCATAGCCCCCTTGGACACCGCCCTGAATGTGCTTAATCCTGACATATCTTGTCTATCATAACAGCTCTTACAATAGTCTACTCAATGACTATTAAACACATCAATGTAGGGCTATAGGAAGATGACTATTGATGAAGATGAGGACAAGCTTCGACGACGAGGACGAAGATGAGCCTTGGGATGAGCTTTGATGATGAGGAAAAAGACAAGTCCTAAGGACGAGCTTCGACGACGAGGACGAAGACGAGTCCTGAGGGCGAGCCAGTGCCTTGTCTGATGAATCCTGAGCTTTGACTGGTCGGTTTTCCAACTAGATAAGACTTAATTGATTTTATCCTGCATCAGCATCATCCTAAAATCTTGAGACTTGTGAATTCTTCTTTGGACAGAATAGGTGATTGATTTCCTCATCGAGCTGCCGGGGTTGAAAATCAAGCGTTCACAATTTGCCCCAATTTTGGCTTATTTTGATTCTCAAAATAAGGCAAAGTAAAATTTGATTGTGTGAACCCTTAAAATTGTACCCCCAGATGACCGGTTTTCAATTACGAACCCATAAAATCAAACCGGACCCAAATCGGATTAGAAGCGAGCCAAAACGGACCAAAACAGTGCAAAATTGAGTCAAACCGAACCAGACCTGAGCCGGGTCTAGGGGCACCAGAAGCATGCCGCCCAAGCTGGCAGCATGCCTCGCATGCTGTTCAAACTGGCAGCATGCTGCGCATGCCGCCGGCCGCCTCCAAGCCTTCATTCCTCTATAAATAGACCTCCATTTCTTCAGAAAAGTGATGGACCGAAAATTATTTGGTTTATAGCTAAATTTCTGTTGATTTTGATACATAAAAATCACTTTTCTATATCCAAATCAATTACCCACAAAAGTTATTTTAATTTAAAGTTGTTATTATTCGCTTTGAGTTCCTAATCCGAATTGGAACTCAGATCTAGAGTTAAGCTCACCCCGTCTGTGAGAAAGCCAGGAAAAGCAAAAGTATAATTCCTTTCTTCTTTCATTTTGGTAATTCTAAATTCAGATCTAGAATTCATCCTCCTACACCTTTATTTAGGTCTAAAACTGAAAAAGATCTAAACTTTATTAATTTAAAATTTAAATTAAATTAATAAACCAAATCAACCTATTTTTAGTGAACCCCTCATTCGCAAGAAGGGAGAATTGCGTGGGGTTTGATTCCCATTCAACGGGATACGCAGGCATGCCAATTTTTAAGGCATCAACTCTAAAATATTTTAAATAATATTTTCTCCTTTTTTATTTGTCTTTCTTTTATTTCTTTATATTCTCTTTATGAATTTCCTTTATTACATTAATTGAGGAATATATGCTTTCCCTAGTATCCGTAAGGGCTAGAGGAAAGATCCTCTTATTTTATTTTGCTTTCTGTTTATTTATTTGTAACTGTCATTCATATAATTCTGGAATCATTTTATAACTGTTTCGTTCATCATCTTTATTCTTGTTCATTCGTACATAAAAATCATCTTCTTTATACATAAAAGTTATTTTGTACCTTAGCCAAACTAAAGATAATTATTTTTAATTACCAAAACCTGATCCCCGAGCCCTCTTTGGTCACTTGCGGATTAGTGCTTTTTCAGTGGGATGAATTAAAATAATTTGGAGTCATCTTAATTGGGTTTTTCTTTAATTTTCCCAATAAAAATAAATAAAATTAAAGTGGCGACTCTCTTTGCAACAATAAAATTGCAAAACACAATTTTTTGAACTCATAGCGGGTTCCAATCATGGAGTTTCTCCCGAAGAGCATTTCGATCCCTCAGCAGATCGAACCGTTGCTCAGGCGAGGCCTCACAGTTGGCAACTCCATTGGGGACATTAAATCTTTTTCAAATAAAAGATAAAAGTGGATTACTTTTGATAAAATACGAAAGTTTGGCTTTGATTCAAAATAACTTTTTCATGCATCACTACATGTGGACTCCTTGTCCAACACCTTAGTTTCCTAGGAAAACAAAGGATAAAAAGTAACATCGAGTGGGTAACCATCTTTGGGTCTATTCGCCGATAGTGAAATCATCCAACCCGCAACATATCCTTTAATCCTTTTAGAGGTGTAACGAGTATATACGTACCGTTAGACCCACGCGAGGCTCCTTATCTCACATGTGGTTAGGTATATCACATCTCTAGTGTGATGGGTACCCTATCTAAGCCACCTTTACCTTTTTCATATAAATGAACCTAGAACCTAACCTTAAGTTATATGGTCCATAAAAGCAAAGCCCTTACACTTCTACATCTTCATGAAGTACCTTTCTCATGCATATCATGCATCCATGTTGTACAATATGGATTCATTTTAATTGGAGCCTTGAACTGAAAAAGGATAAAAAAAACTCCTACCTTTGCTCCACAAATCTTAAGCCCAATACATTTGGCACAACATGCAACCCTAAGCCCAAAGCCTTGACCTATCCTATCTTAGGAAATCTCAAAGCCCAATACCTTTGGCACAACATGCAATCCTAAGCCCAAGACCTTGGAAAATCCCCAAAGCTGATACCTTTGGCCCATCATACTCAAAACTCAACACCTTTTGGCCCATCGTAATCAAAAGCCCAATAATAGTTGGCCCACAACACTATAAGGAATCATTTTCCCTTAGAGTCTGTATACCCCTACTCACATCATATCTTCACCAATCAATTACCGAATTTCTTTTGGTTTTGCTTAAAGGTATCAATGGCTAACCCAACTAACATGGCTGTCCTGACCACACTCATGACCAATCTCCTTAAGAAACAAAAAGAGAATTTTCAAGCAATTATGACTGCTCAGCAAGCTCAATTCGAGGAACAAAGACATTCCATCATCGAAGAAGTGCGAGCCATGGTTAATCAAGCTAGACTCAACCCGACTAACCCAAACACAGCTTTGAACCAGATCACTCCAAATCTGAACCGGGCTAATCCTAATCCAGTCTAAATCCCTGCCTATACTACCTCTGTGCCAAGCACCTTCACCCACTCTAGCTCTTCCTTTCCCTTGAATCCTTTTCAGTGTAAGGAAGTGTCCTCCCATCTAGACAATGCTTATGGAGAAACTTGAAGCAATGGAGAAAGCCATCAAATCCTTAAAGCACAGTAATAACCTGATTGATATGGATAACTTAGTCTTATTCCTTGATGCTAAACTTTCACCCAAATTTAAAATGCCTGGACTTGAGAAATTTGATGGAACTACTTGCCCCAAGGCCCATCTGATGATATATGTGGGGGCAATGCAGCCTTTGGGACTTAACAATAAGCTCCTTGCACAACTATTCCAACAATCATTAACCGGTGCTTCCATGAGATGGTTCATTTCACTAGATAAGAGCTAGAAAAGGACATGGGATGATATCTGTCAAGCCTTTATCAAGCAATATCATTACAACAGTAAAGTGGATGTCACTAGGTGTGACTTGGAAACCACCAAACAGCTTCTAAATGAGTCCTTCTCCATGTCCCTTACAGTTGCTCAAATGGTAAACAGACCAACTAAAGAAGAACAGGTGGACATCCTTGTCAAAAGCCTACTCCCAGCTTATCAGGCCCATCTACTAACTTAATACCTACCCACTTTCAAAGCTTTGGCGGCAACTCAATCAAGGGTTGAAGATTGCATCCAAAGCGAATCATTTCAACCTAAATTTTACACCACTGATCCGAATAGTGATGAAGAATATAAACCCTATGACCTTTGAGGCTAAGACAGACATGCCTCGATCCCACTTTCCTTTTTTACCTAAATCCATGATCCATACATCTTCACCAAAATGGAAGACAGACCCTACCTCACCTCACCTCACCTCTACCTAAGTAGTATGTTATGGAGGAGTTCAAGCTCAGCTAATCTGACCTGTCTGAGATTGAGTCCGAGTCCAAATCCAAATTCGAGTCTGAGTCCATATTCAAAGTCCATGTTTAAAATCCAAGTTTGAATTTGAGTCTGTCATTTATGAGTCTGAGTCTTTATACTATATTCTCCTTTTGTAATAAAGCATTTATGTTATTTGTGCACTTCTCTATTCACATATTTCTTGTTTAAAAATGAAACATAAAAAAAAAAAAATGATGAATTTTGGCAAGCATTTGCATTTCAGCATGATTTGGAAAAATCAAAAGATATTATTGTGCCCGCATCAACAGCCGTTTCACCAGCTCCCAACCAAAGGATAATCAAGATAATAAAGAACACCAAGTGGTGATCTCTTCAGTTAGAGCAGTCAAAGCTAAAGACAATCTAATAAAGTTACTCATTGTACTTTTGGGTAATCAAACATAGCACCTCAACAAGGGGTAACAATCTCAAAATGGACCTGATATCCCCACAAAGTTTCTCTCTAGACCAAGAATTCAACGGAATGGTCTAGAAAAAGGTTAGAGCCTGAAGATGAAGGAAAACAGTAGCCTGAATCATAGTGGAATAATCTTTAAAATGTCAAAATTCATTGATTAGCTCGCTAAGTTGAAAACCCGAAATGGCGACTTAGGCAAAAATTAAAGCAAGCTGGTAGAGTTGAAAACCTGAAAAGGCAGCTCGGGCAAAAGTTAGAAGTAAAAAAACAAAAAATAAATAATAAAAGAAAAAAGAAAAGAAAAGAAAAGAAAAGAAAAGAAAAGAAAAGAAAAGAAAAGAAAGAA